>CM040403.1:127910327-127937827 GCA_022702515.1 Ilyophis sp. 1 JC-2022
ACCCCACACCCCACCCCCCCTTCGGCAGGAGGCCCTGCAGAAGATCCGGCAGAAGAACACCATGCGGCGGGAGGTGACGGTGGAGCTCAGCAGCCAGGGCTTCTGGAAGACTGGCATCCGCTCCGACGTGTGCCAGGTACGCGCTCGCTCGCCAGCGGGGGGCGCTGTTGCACCGTCGTGCGTACTGCTGCAGATCACCGAGAATTCTGCCTCTGACTCAGGAAATGATGCAGGCTGGCCACTTGGGCCAGAATGAGCCGGGTTAAAACCGTTGAGATGCACTTGGAGTAACAGAAGCTCTTTGATTTTGTTCACAGGTTAAAATGGCCTGAGCACCTCCGCAGAATCCCATAATGTTGCCCAGAAATGTGGTCAGTTTTACACAAGCTCTTGTGGCTAGAGCCACCTTTGACAAGTCAGAATGATGATCCTCCCAGACATGAAAGGAGAATCTTGAGTGCTGTAGGTCACATGATGTTCAGCGGATGGGCAGGGCTAGTTCAGGTCACATGATGTTCTGTGGGTGGGTGGGCGTGACTGGGCTAGTTCAGGTCACATGATGTTCTGTGGGTGGGTGGGCGTGACTGGGCTAGTTCAGGTCATATGATGTTCTGTGGGCAGGGCTAGTTCAGGTCACATGATGTTTTGTGGGCAAGGCTAGTTCAGGTTCCATGATGATCTGTGGGTGGGTGGGTGGGTTGGGCGGGGCTAGTTCAGGTCATATGTTCTGTGGGTGGGTGGGCGTGACTGGGCTAGTTCAGGTCACATGATGTTCTGTGGGCAAGGCTAGTTCAGGTCACATGATGTTCGGTGGGTGGTTTGGGCGGGGCTAACTCAGGTCAGATGATGTTCGGTGGGTTGGGCGGGGCTAACTCAGGTCACATGATGTTCAGTGGGTGGGTTGGGCGGGGCAAACTCAGGTCACATGATGTTCGGTGGGTGGTTTGGGCGGGGCTAACTCAGGTCACATGATGTTCAGTGGGTGGGTTGGGCGGGGTAGGGCTAGTTCTTTGTGGCTGGGCATTGGAGGGTTAATCCCTGGAGCAGCTGCTGGAGCTGAGTTCCTGAAGAATTTCTTTAGGTTACAGGCCCACCTGCCTGCTTCACACACACTTTTTACAAGTCAGGAAGAGTGGGAGAGAAAGCTAACGGGGGGAGTGAGAGCGAGCGAGCGAAAGAGAGGTAGATGGAGACCACTAGCCCCTCTGTAAACATTCATTGTGTCTTGTGCCCTCCTACAGAAATGGGTATGGATCGGCGCGTGTCAAAATGACATTTTTCTCCCTTTCTGTGTTCCTGGTTATACACCAATTGGCTTTGGATGATTTGATCTGATTCTGTGTCAGGGCATGGCTTAATAAATAATGACTGGCCCATTGATTTCCCCTCCTCCCCCATCACCTCTATTTCCAAACAGCACGCCATGATGCTGCCGGTACTCACCCATCACATACGCTACCACCATTGCCTCATGCACCTGGACAAGCTCATCGGATATGTGTTCAAAGAGCGCTGTCTGCTGCAGGTAAGTGTGTGTTTGTGTGTGTGTGTGTGTGGATGGGTGTGTTTGTGTGTGATTCTTGTATCCGTTCCTCGCTTCCTCCGTTGGGCCGAGCTAACGAGCGAGGAAAGGATGCAAGAAGTAAAAATAAGCGATTGGAATGAACCCTATGTGTGAGGGCTGTCCAACCGTGCCGTTTCAATGGGTTTGGCTCCTGTGTGTGACGCCTGTCCAACCGTGCCGTTTCCCTGGGTTTGGCTCCTGCCTGTCCAAGCATGATGTTGTCCTCTTCAGTTGAGGCCTGTTTTAAAGCGGTGGGCTCTGTAGAGTTCTCCCAGCATGGGGGTGTCATGTTCCCTGTCTGTCTGTCTGTCCGAATCACCGTAGAAACATGGACGGAGCCCTAATCGCACACCGAAGGGAGGCCCCCAGCAGACCACGAACCTTCACGCTCTCACGTCTGAAGAGGAATCCTTTCCGTCCTTTTTTTAAATTTTTTATTTTAAAGATTTTGTGTCTGGTAGAGATGACCAAGGAGCCTTGATTTCCCCCATCAACCAGGAGCCCAGACAGCCCAGAGGGCTTTAATAATTCAACTGGACAATTTCAGTCCGCTCAATTTCATATTTCCACCGTGGGTGAGAAGTCGGGCGTCGAGGTGGGGGTTTGGGATGGGGGGCGAATCGCGTTTCCAGCACCTCGCCTTTCTGAAGGCTCATTCGGATACTGTGGAAACGTTGGGCCTGAGTGATTCCCCCCCCACTTATGGCATAAACCAGTTGGAACACAACAGGAATGGAAATGGCGCTGAATGAACTTTGATACGGTGCACGTTTTGTCAGTGGCTTGTTGGTGCACTCTAATAGACGCATAATGCATAAGTAAATGCATAATTTAGAACTATATACATATATTGCATCCCATATCTGCTTTATGTCTTAAAACTGAAGACAAAAAAAAGGTTTGCTATCAGTTGTATTAGTAGTAATATCATGCATATTCATATCAACTTGATTCTCGTTTCAGGTATGTTTATCAGTTCTTCTAAACTGTTACATGAACAAACACCTTTTCCCCTCCATTAACTAATTGATTTCCTCAAGTTGTCTGGTTAAAGTTTTCCACAATACACAGTTCTTTTACAGTTTTGAATGTGAGACGGACAAACTCGAAAGAGAACAGAACTATTGTCCCTCGTTCCTGAAGATGATAGATTTAAAACGCTTTAAAATGCTGGCTGGTATCCAGAATGACTAGGGGGGGTTTGGGGGGTTGTGGAAGAAGGTCGTAAGGACAATAAAATGGCAGTTGGGTGGCTAGTTTGACACCAGCATAATTTAGCAGCAGGCCGGTAATGAGTGAATGAGGCAAGGACAGTCTAACAGTGTGTGACCCTTTTGTGGATGAGGACAGTGCGATTCTGCACACCATATCACTGGGAATGGCTTTAAGGTACTTTAAGGTAACTGGATTTAGTTTATGCCCTCAGCATTGTGCTGCTATCCTCATTGTGTTGAATTCAGTGTGGGACTAAAGCCACAAAAAAATTAGTTTGGTGCAGCTCCACCAATGAAACTTTTTTATTTTTATTTATTATTTTTTATTTTTCTTCTTTCTTCTTTCTTCCCCCATGTTTTTTTCTATCCTCACCACTAAAAATATGAATTGGATTGTTTATTATCATGTTTGAAAGCTAACCCTAATTAAATTGCTATAGTGTAACATTTTTACGCCCACGCAATTTATGCTGGTCCGCATTTCTATTTATTTTTCTTCTTGTGGGGAAAACAACCTTTAAAATATCACTTTTTCTGCTTCCGTGATGGTTTACAAAACCGCTACTGGCCAGCGTTTTTAAGAGCGGCATGCATTAATTAAATTATTTCTTTGTTACTCACTGTGGAGTGGAATTGTTTTCGCTGAGGTTAGCATGCATTTACAGTACCATTAGCCTGAAAATGTGTGTCTTTAACCCTCATTTTTACATATATGGATTATCCTGAAGAGCTTCAGAATTTGATTCCGAAGAGCTGTTCACAGAAAGGATCGATACTTTACCTTGTTATTATTGTTTAACAAGCTTTTTCTTATTGGACTTTACAATTGATTTGAAGTTCTTTGGGAGGGGAGCATTTGAAAATTGAACCGGAGGAAAGTATTGTTTGTGTGTACCCCTTACCTCAGTTTAATTTTCAGCTACCCATAATGTGTTATTGAAAGTCTGTCTGTTCATTTCTATTCTGAAAGGTGTGCGGTTGTGTGTGTGTGTGCGTGCGTGCGTGCGTGCGTGTGTGTGTGTGGCTGTGTGTGTTTTGTGGCTTCCTTGATCATTTAAACACGCTGATAATTCAGTAATGTTACACTTTACTCTCTAATTTTGCTATTTAATGCAGTAAGTATATTGGGCGTGTGCAAGTCCGGCTTTTGAGCTGCACATGAGATGTCCTCCTCTGACTTGTGCCTGAATAAAATATAGCTTCAGTGGATATATATGCAGCAGTGTAGTTATTATATAATTGTGCATATACAGATGTGTGTATATATACATAGTCATATATAACAGATCAGTTCCCTCCCCCCTTGTATTCACACCTTATTATAAAAGATGTAATTAAATCGTAGTCACGGCGATGACCCCCCCCCCTACCTGTGACTCACCTGCAGTTGGGCATGACTCACCCCAGCCACCACCTGAACTTTGGCATGAACCCGGACCACGCCCGAAACTCTCTGTCCAACTGCGGCATCCGGCAGCCCAAGTACGGGGACCGCAAGGTGCATCACATGTACATGAGGAAGAAGGGTAAGAGCAGCAGGATCAGCTGACCCTGAAAACCCTTACAGAGATGCAATATACTGCAATATATTATCACTGTAGCCAATATTTGCGTGGTAAAGATCAATACAGCTACATAAATAATTTCCACCTGATGGTTATAAAAGCATATGTCAGGAGGAAATAACCCTATCAGTCTATATTATGTAGCTGTATTGGACTTTACCGTGTGAATATCCACCATATATACCCTCCAAATATATATCACAGCGGTGTACTTTGTATATTGCAGTCTCTGTAAGTGGCAACAATTTGTATGTTCATTCTAACATAGGTTGACTGAGCACACATCTTCTTTTACAGCAACGCCCTGTTAATTCTGTTTATGCCCCCCCCCCCAATTAACCTGCATCTCTTTGGACTAGTATATTCTGTTTCTGTAAGAGGAGGCCCTCGGGAGTCCATAGTGCTGCCTGTGGGTAAATAATGACAGGACTTTGGTTTGATGGCATGTTATTTCTGCCAATATTCTTACGCAAAGCCCCTCTCGGACCCCCTGCCCTGTGTGTGGCCTGCTGTCTCCTCCTCCTCAAAGCGGGCTTCCGCGCGCGGCTGTAAAGCCGATGCATTTAACAAAGCAACACGTCCTGCTCTCTTCTGAACTTTTTAGAAAGCCCCAAGTCTTCACTTGAGTCATGCTTATTATCGGTCTTGTTATTTTTGAATTCAGTTGTGATTTTCTTCTCTTTTCTTGTTTTTATGTTGCTGTTGTTGAAGTCGATTCTGTATTCAGACGTGTTGCCGTCGCTGATGTAAAATTTCCGTATTTCTTCTTTCATTGGTCAGGAATCAACACCTTGATAAACATCATGTCTCGTCTGGGTCAAGATGATCCATCCCCTTCTAGGTATGAGTGAACACTAAACATCACCAGCTATAAGTAGTATTGGTTATAATTACACTGCATTTCTGCTGTTACCATTGGTGGAGCACTTAATTGAGAAGCTCTTTCCTGCCTGATTTCGCAAAGTATTTTATTTATAAACATGCTTTATAAAACTGAGAATTCCACTCAATTAAAATAAAAGGGTTGCATTTGTAATAAAGCGAACCTATTTCAAATAGTTCTGGTTTTAAGCTAAAAGGATGTCGAGCAGTAATATCTGAGGCAAATGAAAAGCTTTATTGAGTTCTGAGCTAAGGTTTAAGTACAGGGAAGACATTTAAAATGATGTGGGAATAGCCGCATAAGAGATTGAGTCTTAAATGGGAATATGGAACTTTAAGCGTGGGATGAGATATGAAATTAGAGCGGATTAAGTGGCGGCTAATGAAAAGGCTACATGACGTGCCTTTTCTTTTTTTTAAAACGTACCTCTCTGTCCTTTCCAGGATCAACCACAACGAGAGGCTGGAGTTTCTCGGGGATGCCGTGGTGGAGTTCCTCACCAGGTAAGGCTTATGACTGACGCGCCGCTCGACAACTCGCTCGACACCCCGCTCGACACCCCGCTCGACACCCCGCTCGACACCCCGCTCGACAACTCGCTCGACACCCCGCTCGACACCCCGCAGGCCTCCATGTCATTGCCAGGGCTGTTATTTGTTAGCAGTTGTAATTGTTTTTTAATTTTGTTTATTTTGTATTATTATTTTATTTTATTATTTATTTATTTTTTTGTAATTCTCGGTGTGCAATAAATATGTGACTGAGTGTGTGAGTGTGTGACTGAGTGTGTGACTGAGTGTGTGAGTGAGTGTGTGACTGAGTGAGTGTGTGACTGAGTGAGTGTGTGACTGAGTGAGTGTGTGACTGAGTGTGTGACTGACTGAGTGAGTGTGACTGACTGACTGAGTGAGTGTGTGACTGACTGACTGAGTGAGTGACTGACTGAGTGAGTGTGTGACTGAGTGAGTGTGTGACTGTGTGTGTGTGTGACTGACTGAGTGAGTGTGACTGACTGACAGAGAGTGAGTGAGTGTGACTGACTGAGTGAGTGACTGACTGAGTGAGTGTGTGACTGTGTGTGAGTGAGTGAGTGTGAGTGTGTGACTGAGTGAGTGTGTGACTGTGTGTGACTGAGTGAGTGTGAGTGTGTGTGTGACTGAGTGAGTGTGTGACTGTGTGTGTGACTGAGTGAGTGTGTGACTGTGTGTGTGACTGAGTGAGTGTGTGACTGTGTGTGTGACTGTGAGTGAGTGACTGACTGAGTGTGTGACTGAGTGAGTGTGTGACTGTGTGTGAGTGAGTGAGTGTGAGTGTGTGTGTGACTGAGTGTGTGACTGTGTGTGTGACTGAGTGAGTGTGAGTGTGTGACTGACTGAGTGAGTGAGTGTGTGACTGAGTGTGTGACTGAGTGAGTGAGTGAGTGACTGACTGAGTGAGTGTGTGACTGTGAGTGTGACTGAGTGAGTGTGAGTGTGTGACTGACTGAGTGAGTGAGTGTGTGACTGAGTGAGTGAGTGTGTGACTGACTGAGTGAGTGAGTGACTGACTGAGTGAGTGTGTGACTGAGTGTGTGACTGAGTGAGTGAGTGACTGACTGAGTGAGTGTGTGACTGACTGAGTGAGTGACTGACTGAGTGAGTGTGTGACTGAGTGAATTAGTTAGTTGGTGTGTTTGTGAGTTGGTTGGTGGGTGGGTGAGTGAGTTAGTGTGTTTGTGAGTTGGTTGGTTGGTGGTTGAGTGAGTTAGTGTATTTGTGAGTTGGTTGGTTGGTGGTTGAGTGAGTTAGTGTATTTGTGAGTTGGTTGGTTGGTGGTTGAGTGAGTTAGTGTATTTGTGAGTTGGTTGGTTGGTGGTTGAGTGAGTTAGTGTATTTGTGAGTTGGTTGGTTGGTGGTTGAGTGAGTTAGTGTATTTGTGAGTTGGTTGGTGGGTGGGTGAGTGAGTTAGTGTGTTTGTGAGTTGGTTGGTTAGTGGTTGAGTGAGTTAGTGTATTTGTGAGTTGGTTGGTTGGTGGTTGAGTGAGTTAGTGTATTTGTGAGTTGGTTGGTGGGTGGGTGAGTGAGTTAGTGTGTTTGTGAGTTGGTTGGTTAGTGGTTGAGTGAGTTAGTGTATTTGTGAGTTGGTTGGTTGGTGGTTGAGTGAGTTAGTGTATTTGTGAGTTGGTTGTCCATGACGGAGCGTGATCCCTGACTGTGTTACTGACTCGCAGAGGGGAAAGTAGGCGTGGCTCCTCTGTAGGTTATTTGCATGTTGATATTATTACGTTCAGACAACCCTGCAGTGTGACTGCAGTAATCACCTAGAAGTGGAGAGAAACATTTAATGTGAAAAGATCTTCTGATATTATCATTTTGAGAAAGATTTCTGAATACCATTCCGTACATGTTTATGCCTCCGCCGGAGGCATTATATTTCCGGGTTGTCCGTCCGTACATCCGTCCGTCTGTCTGTCCCATTCCCGTGAACGCCATATCTCAGGAATGGAATTTCTTCACATTTGCCCTAAACATCCACTTGGACTCAAAGATGAATTGATTCGATTTTGGTGGTCAAAGGTCAAGGTCACTGTGACTTCACAAAATACGTTTTTGGCCATAACTAAATAATTCCTATGCTAATTATGACAAAATTTCACACAAATGTCTAATTGGATAAAATTATGGTGACGACATTTTATATCCAAAAGGTCAACTTCACTGTGACATCATACTAAGTGAAGACAGCATGTTTCTCACTGGAAATTATTCACTGGAATCATACATGTCAATATAGTGATAACTTCCATTTTGCCAATAAATACACTTCATACCTTTTAAATTAAATTCTTTCAAAGTCTTCACTACATATATTTTATGAGTCTGGACAGACATGGATGTAAACTGCAACTTGACTTGTTGGCGGAGGTATATAACCGCAAGGCGGTTATTTCTAGTTGTGGTTGAATCCCCTCCATTATAACACCCCCTGCACCGCCCCCACCCCCGGGTAATTACACAGAAGCTAATAGATATGTTGGCATACAGATTTCAGGATTCATAATTATTCAGATGATAGAGTGGTGGATGCATTCAGCCGTTAGCTGTCAGTCATTCAGCCCCGCCCCTCTGCACGTCTGGGAAAGGAGAAAATGGCGGAGCGGCTATTTTTAACGTGAGACCAGCCTGTGAGGAGCGCACGGCACCACACGGTACCTCACGGCGAGAGAAGCCTGTCCACAGCGGGACGTCAGCACTAAATTATGCATGGCCAGACAGGCCAGTTAACTTACCTGGAAAAGCCCATTATCCTACATTATCGGCTCGTTCCTGAGGCTTGTGTGTGTGTCTGTGTGTGTGTCTGTGTGTCTGTGTGTCTGTGTGTCTGTGTGTGTGTGTGTGTGTGTGTGTGTGTGAGAGACAGGATTATGGTCATCTTTAAACAAAAACTATCACTTAATCGCACAACATACCCATGTGTGTGTGTGTGTGTGTGAGTGAGAGAGACAGGATTATGGTCATCTTTAAACAAAAACTATCTCTTAATCGCACAACATACCCATGTGTGTGTGTGTGTGTGAGAGAGACAGGATTATGGTAATCTTTAAACAAAAACTATCACTTAATCGCACAACATACCCAGGTGTGTGTGTGTGTGTGAGAGAGACAGGATTATGGTCATCTTTAAACAAAAACTATCACTTAATCGCACAACATACCCAGGTGTGTGTGTGTGTGTGTGTGAGAGAGACAGGATTATGGTCATCTTTAAACAAAAACTATCACTTAATCGCACAACATACCCAGGTGTGTGTGTGTGTGTGATAGAGACAGGATTATGGTCATCTTTAAACAAAAACTATCACTTAATCGCACAACATACCCAGGTGTGTGTGTGTGTGTGTGTGTGTGTGATAGAGACAGGATTATGGTCATCTTTAAACAAAAACTATCACTTAATCGCACAACATACCCAGGTGTGTGTGATAGAGACAGGATTATGGTCATCTTTAAACAAAAACTATCACTTAATCGCACAACATACCCAGGTGTGTGTGTGTGTGTGAGAGACAGGATTATGGTCATCTTTAAACAAAAACTATCACTTAATCGCACAACATACCCAGGTGTGTGTGTGTGACAGGATTATGGTCATCTTTAAACAAAAACTATCACTTAATCGCACAACATACCCAGGTGTGTGTGTGTGTGTGAGAGAGACAGGATTATGGTCATCTTTAAACAAAAACTATCACTTAATCGCACAACATACCCAGGTGTGTGTGTGTGTGTGATAGAGACAGGATTATGGTCATCTTTAAACAAAAACTATCACTTAATCGCACAACATACCCAGGTGTGTGTGTGTGTGTGTGAGAGAGACAGGATTATGGTCATCTTTAAACAAAAACTATCACTTAATCGCACAACATACCCAGGTGTGTGTGTGTGTGTGTGTGTGAGACAGGATTATGGTCATCTTTAAACAAAAACTATCACTTAATCGCACAACATACCCAGGTGTGTGTGTGTGTGTGTGTGTGTGTGTGTGTGTGTGATAGAGACAGGATTATGGTCATCTTTAAACAAAAACTATCACTTAATCGCACAACATACCCAGGTGTGTGTGTGTGTGTGAGAGAGACAGGATTATGGTCATCTTTAAACAAAAACTATCACTTAATCGCACAACATACCCAGGTGTGTGTGTGTGACAGGATTATGGTCATCTTTAAACAAAAACTATCACTTAATCGCACAACATACCCAGGTGTGTGTGTGTGTGTGAGAGAGACAGGATTATGGTCATCTTTAAACAAAAACTATCACTTAATCGCACAACATACCCAGGTGTGTGTGTGTGTGTGTGATAGAGACAGGATTATGGTCATCTTTAAACAAAAACTATCACTTAATCGCACAACATACCCAGGTGTGTGTGTGTGTGTGTGAGAGAGACAGGATTATGGTCATCTTTAAACAAAAACTATCACTTAATCGCACAACATACCCAGGTGTGTGTGTGTGTGTGTGTGTGAGACAGGATTATGGTCATCTTTAAACAAAAACTATCACTTAATCGCACAACATACCCAGGTGTGTGTGTGTGTGTGTGTGTGTGTGTGTGTGTGTGATAGAGACAGGATTATGGTCATCTTTAAACAAAAACTATCACTTAATCGCACAACATACCCAGGTGTGTGTGTGTGTGTGAGAGAGACAGGATTATGGTCATCTTTAAACAAAAACTATCACTTAATCGCACAACATACCCAGGTGTGTGTGTGTGTGTGTGTGTGAGAGACAGGATTATGGTCATCTTTAAACAAAAACTATCACTTAATCGCACAACATACCCAGGTGTGTGTGTGGGGGGGGGGGGGGACAAGGAAACCAGCCCGCTTTGCTGACGACACATCAAACAGCCATTGCCTCAGTGTGGCTTATTGTTAATAATAATAATAATAATAATGGTAATACTAATAACAAACGTTATTCATGGATTACCTTTCATAGCAGGTACAAGCAGCTCTAAGTGCTTCACAGTGGGCTCAAACAGACACAGTATGAAAACATGAGGGCAGAAGTGTAACTTTTACAGACCGCTTGTCTTTAATGTGAGAATTTGCATTCATGAGGAGAACAGGCCCCTCTCCACTCATTCTGCCTCGTCATTATACTTGGTAAACGCACGTCTTTATTTTTGTGTTTTACAAGGCAGTTCCGGCTCTCGTCCCAAAACAAAACGAGGTCTTAGCTGTGCTTGCCTATGCCTAATATGGCGGGTGGGTGGGGCTACAAAATATTGAAATGATATAAAGCGCTTATTAAATGCGTGCTCTGTGTCAAATCATTGTGCTTGGTCTGCCCGCCTGGCGGATGCAAACACCGTCCATTCTCCTGTCGCGGGCAGCGCGAGCGACGAACGTCTGTGCCGTTTAATGCCACATTAATGTGTCATATCAGCTGGTGGAAAAAATTATCTTCTCCATTCCGGCTCTACGGTGGAAACAACGCCTACAGGCTTCTCCCGATGCATGGCCTTGTGTGCGCTTTGCTGTCTGATCTCACCGCTGGTCTCAGTACTGATCCCTTATCCTCATCACACTTATAAGAACACTTATCCTTGATGGGTTAAAAGGCGAGATGGGATTCTGGCTATGCTTTGAACCATGCGAATCTTAAACACAGCAGAACTACAAGCTTCAGCAGGTTATACCTTTTCTATGTATCTGCACTTTATATTGTGTGTGTGTGTGTGTGTGTGTGTGTGTCATTCATATAAGTTAATGTAATTTTTTCTATACACATTAATTTACATATCGAAATTCTCTGTCTTGGTTCAGCAGCTGTCCTTCACATATCCAATTCAGTTTAAAAGCCTAAATCTGATTTATGGGAATTAGTCATGCAAAATGATCTTTAACCAGTTTGTTTTGAATGTTTCATTACTTAAGAGACTTTGAAACCTAGAATATCTGTTTATGTAAAATATAAATCTCTCCATCTGTTCCAGAAAGCACATGGTCCGTCTGCTTCCGGCAGTGTGTGTAGCGATCTGTCAGGTTAAAGGACAGGGTATATGGCTCGATTGTGTTGTGTTTAATGGGCAGCGTGTGCGGGGCTGTAAATACCCTGTGCTCCGTCGGGACGTGTAATCCCCGATGGCTCTCTTCCCCCTCAGCGTACACCTGTACTACCTGTTCCCCAGCCTGGAGGAAGGGGGGCTTGCCACCTACAGAACCGCCATCGTGCAGAACCAGCACCTCGCCATGCTCGCCAAGGTGGGTACGCTAGCCGCTACGCCGGGCTTTTATTGTTCGTATCACTTTTTATAACTTTATAACACAATGCTGAAATGGATGCAAATTATAGAACACACTGGATTCTGGGACAGATCAGATTTTTTTCTGCTCTCTTTCCACTGTTTAAATGCAGCTTGTAATTGGGATTGAAGGGTACTGAAGGGGACGTAATTACTGATTGAAGGCTATTACACTCTAACAACGGTAGAGACATGGCTTCCCTTAGCCTCCAGGGGGAGTCGGAGAGCAGCGCATAGCTCTCTTTCTGTGTTTCTCTTTCTCTTTCAATTTCAAGGTTCTTTATTTCTATTTTTTCTGTTTGCCTCTATCCATCACTATCTCCTTCTGTCTTTATCACTGCCCCTCTTCTCTCTCTCTCCTGTCTTTTTTATTTCTCCTTGCTCTCTTTCCTCTGTCTCTCTCTCCCCTTCTCCCTCTTTCCTCTGTCTCTCTCTCCCCTTCTCCCTCTTTCTCTGTCTCTCTCTCCCCTTCTCTCTCTTTCCTCTGTCTCTCTCTCCCCTTCTCTCTCTTTCCTCTCTCTCTCCCCTTCTCCCTCTTTCTCTGTCTCTCTCTCCCCTTCTCTCTCTTTCCTCACTCTCTCCCCTTCTCCCTCTTTCTCTCTCTCTCTCCCCTTCTCCCTCTTTCCTCTGTCTCTCTCTCCCCTTCTCCCTCTCTCTTTTTTTGTTTTACTCCTTTTGTCTTTCTGTATTTTTTTGATGTTGCTCTTTCTCTCTCCCTCACTCTCTGTACTACGATGGTCTGTTGAATGGACTGTGCCGGTTCTCTAGTCAAGGCAGCTGCCGTAATCATTTCGCCATGTTGCAGAGCAATTAAAAGTTTAATCTTTCATGTAGTTCCCAGCTGAACCGCCGTGCGTTTGTGTCGGGGCCGTCTCTTTCCGCCTTGTTTTAATTTGGCTGCTACAGAAAGAGGAATATGATACAGCAAAGCGTGGCGAGGCGCGGCGCAGTTCTTATTTTCTTTTCCTCCTCAAGCTCTTCCCTCCTTTTTTGCACAAGAACACTTGTAATTATCTCTTGAAAAATATCTTGTGGAAGTGCCTGTGTAATCCCGCTGCGCGCGGGTTGTACGACTCAGAAGCCAAATCAATTCTCTGTTAGTTGTGTTGATCCCCCTTCTCCCCACCCTCCACTCTCTTTTAAAATATAATTTAATTTATTTTTTAATCGCCTGGGGATCGTGTCCAACCAATGGTGCGTTAGCACTTCCCGGGGACGCGGAACGTCGGCGAAAAATAATCGGGTGGGGCCCGGAGCAGTGCTGAGAAATGATTGGCTGGAAGCGGGGCGCTGCTGGAAAATCATTGGCCGTCAAATGGCGTCAGATAGCCGCTGGGAAATGATTGGCTGTCGACTCGACTCTTGTAGGTTCCTGAAGGTCACCCGTGATGTTTCGGTTCCCCTCTTCCAAAATATCCTTGCTTGCTTTGTTTGATGCATTTATCCTACCCCCCACCCCCAGCCCTACCCGTAATGCCCCTGGAGACAGCTTAGCATGGCACATCTGGACCCGGGATGGGAACATCTGTCAGTCTCGGAAAGCGAGCCTGTTTTCATCAGTGTACCGCTGCTGTAATGTGATTTAGATGGCCTGCATGCGCACGCTCTAAATATAATCACCATGAGGCATTACTGTAATTGCTGTGATTGTTGTCGCTCTGCCTGCTCAAATGTTTAGATTTCTCCCCGTTTTCCCTCCCTTTCGTCTGAGAGAGACTGGAACTGCTCTGTTCTCTGTTTACCTGATCTTCTGTTTTTGTATTTTTAAAAATGTATTTCACAGAAGAAGGAGCTGCCCTGTGTCTTGTGTTTACATGGTCGTCATACAGATTATTTTCAGAGGAAACGGGGAATAAAAGTAGTTTTTTTTCTGTTTGGCAGAAGTTGGAGCTGGATCGCTTCATGCTGTATGCCCATGGCCCTGATCTGTGCAGGGAGTCGGACCTGCGGCACGCCATGGCCAACTGTTTCGAGGCCCTGATAGGTGAGGACACGCAGCTAACGCTAACACGGCCCTCATTTACATTGCATTACACTACATTACTTTATCCGGAGCCACTTATGCACCTTTTTACATATTATCTATTTATACAGCTGGATATATGCTGGAGCATTTCAGGTTTAGTGCCTTGCTGTAGGGTACGAGGGCCTATCTGCAAATCGAACTTGAAACCTGTGGGCCCAAATCGGCCCAAAAAGCCCAAATCATTATTCTACATTGCTGACCCACCCCTGCTGTTCACGAGTGGTCTGTTTACTACAAATCCCATGTACACTTTGGGCCATCGCCGTGGTGACCGAACCTTTCCATCAGAGGACAGTTTACAGGCTCTGACTCTCCGCTCTCAGTGTGGGGATGAGGTTGTTCTCCGGGAGCCTCGGAGTGATTTATGGGCTGGCTTTCCACTGACCGCCTGGCCGGTGTGTGGGGAAGCCGCTGTGTGCGCTAACTGTGTTTGATTACACATCGCCCCGCCCGCTCGGTAGAGTTCGCGGTAATTAATGTCCGTGCTACCTGCTCTGGCTCCCAAAGAGATGAGTTCAAGGTGTTGCTCTCTCATTTTTGATATATATTTGTTTAACCTTGAGGGTCTTTCTGGCTGTTTCCACAGGAAGTCACAGCAACTGGCTCTTCAGTGATTTAAATTTTTTTATTAACAAAGAAATTCCCAGCTCACACCCCGCCCCCACCCACAATGGCACACCAGAACCATGCCAGAAATTAACACAAATACCCCGCCCCCACCCACAATGGCACACCAGAACCATGCCAGAAATTAACACAAATACCCCGCCCCCACCCACAATGGCACACCAGAACCATGCCAAAAATGAACACAAATAAAGGCTAATAATTTGGGATGGAATCTGAGTGGTGCAGTTACCCTGAGGGTGTGTGGCTAAGCTGTGAGGCTCCATCACACTTGGCGGTTGTGGCGATCTGAGGATCCTCCCCTCTCAAAACCAAACCAAGTCTTTCCTCTGGTGGGAGGGGGGTGGTGTCAGGCCTCCATTGTTACCGTTAAGATCACCCTGTCTGTGTCCGAATCAGAGCCCTATCTACTGCGTCCTGTCCCCTGTGTACAGTGCACTGGCAGATATGTGCTGTTTAATGTGCACTGTTTAGCTGCGACGTGCATCACGCAAAAAAAAATATTCGCCATACAATCTTCCAACCGTACTGTGGAAGTGTCGTAAGATGTCCCACCCTTGCGCGGCCATGTTTTTTTTGTTGTTATTGGAAACGTCTGTGAAGCTGCGCCTCATTTTTTAAAACATAGCTTCACATCATATTTATGCGACCAAATCCCTTTTGAGAGTGTGCTCCCGAATATACTCAGTGAATCATCAAGTGTATCATACGGGGGTTTTAAGTATGCCATATTTAGAGAAGATTTTGCCTGCTTTCTCATCCTCTCTACTCAACAAGCCTACCTAATAGTATGGAAGGGTGCTGATTCAGACACAGCCCCTGTCCCAAACTCAGAGAAGAGGGGCGTGTGGCTAGCCAATGCTAGCCTGCTGGGACCCGGTTATCCTACGGCTAAACTAGCCCCTCCCCCCAGTTCTGATGGAGTGGGGGTGGGTTGATGGTCGGGCAGCCCTGCCCGAGGGGGGCCGGCACTCGTTAGCACTCCATTATCGCCTCGGCGTCGCGGCGTGCTGATGGCGGCGGTCCCGCGGCGCTAGCCTGCTCGTTAGCGGGCCGGGCTGAGCACGGTGTGCTGACAGAGAGAGAGAGAGAGAGAGAGAGACGTCTCCACTGCACTCTCCGCTTTAATGTGTTTAGTGAATAAACAGACAGACAGAGAAAACGGCCCCAAGGAGGCGTGCTCCGATTGCTAGCTTATTATAGGCGCCTGCTCGTTTCAAGTGTCTGTCCTCGTAGTCTTGTCTTGTTTTATTATTGCTAATTTATTTATTTATTTTATTTATTTTCTGACATTTTGTCATCTTTATTTGGCTTGAAGTGCTATTACGTGGGGATGCCATTTTAGACATTTTAGATTTTATGCCTCTCTCTCCCCCTCTTTTCTGCTGTCTCTCAAATTCAGAATTTAAGTTTTCTATATTGGCATGACATAAATGATTTTTGTCCTGCCGAAGCATGTCAGTGGTAATGGACAATATACCGACACAATTTACACTTCTAATTTTGGTTTGAATCCCATCTCTCTGCCTCTTCCTGAAAGATTGAAATATTTATAGCCGAGGTCACATTACTATGACGTGGGGGCAGACGGTAAGGAGATGGAGGCTGTCACTCAAACACAGAGGTCTATAAACCTCCCTCAAAGCCTTCATCCTCCTCTTCCTCCTCATGGAAGTCTGAACTGTACAGAATTTTTACAAAATGCAGCTTCCTGTCTGAACATCGTTCTTGGAGGACTACAGTGCTCTTTGACCTTAAACATTCAATGACACATGTCAATAATGCCTTTATTTAGACATTTTTTTAAAGCACTATTTATTATTATTTTTTGTTAATTTCATGAACTGAAATAGCCTGTGAGTCAAGATTGTCTGTCAATCTATGAGAACGCACTGGCAAATAGCCGAGCGGGGATTAATCACCCGTCTCAAACACACATGTACGTGAATACCTTTTGGGTTCTTTGGGATTATACTTTGTATCCTTCCTGCATGGAAATTACTTTAATTTCATTTTCACATAATTGAAGATATTTGGCTTGAAAGTGGAATGAGATCCATTTGAGGACTTTGAGTGCGTTTAGACCAGGGGTGCAAAACCAGGGGGGTCGGTCCCTCATGGGTTTTCACACACAACACAACACAACTTTTGCCCTTAATTAGGTCTACTTAATTAGTTCATGCATTTGTTTTGTGTGCCACAGTGCTACAGTTACAGAGCTACACATGTATCCTTGGTGTTTTACAGTGGTCTGACATAGGATTGGACCAACATGGGTGTACACAGCTGTGTGTAGAAAATCAAATTGAAGCACAGTAATTGGTTGCCAAAGAAAGGCTGACCCAGGTGCCTTGGTTTATTCTTTAAGGCCCTGTATGAGAGCCCTCCTGCACCCTGTATTTCTGGGAGCTGGCTGAGCACCCAACCGTGTGCCCGGAGACTCAATTAAAAATACAGTGTCTCCAAACTCTCCATTTATGAATGTCCAGGGCACAGGGGATCTTCAGCGGCAGAGCAGGTTAGGGGTGTCAGATCGGCATTGCAAGCAGCAGCCCCAGAACTCTGAATTATTCAACCTGTAAAATGTACATCTCAGAACTTTTTTGTAACATCTTTATTCATTATGTCGTCAGGATTCAGGTCAGAGTGTTCTTGTTTGGGATCTTTTCTTCTTGCTTTACTGTGCTAACACACTCGCATGCAGGTGCACTGCACACACACACACACACACACACACACACACACACACACACACACACACACAGACATGCACACACACACACACACACAGACATGCACACACACACACACACACACACACACACACACAGACATGCACACACACACACACAATCATACTTGAACATGCACAAACACAGACACGCGCACGCAGACATGCACACACACACACACACACACACACACACACACATGCACACACACACACACACACACACACACACACACACAATCATACTTGAACATGCACAAACACAGACACGCGCACACAGACATGCACACACACACACACACATATGTACACACACACAATCTGGCTTATACACACGCAAGCATTATGAACACACACTCTCCTTCACCCCCTTTGAATTAATTATCGAGCTTGAAAGCGGAAACTCGGCACAGTCCCCCTCACGTAAGCATTGCACCCCAATAATCTCCCAGCATGCATTTAAAAAAGCCCTTTAATTATTATTATATATTTTTTAAGCCTTATTGGACAACATAGTGTAGAGAGACAGGAAGAATGGGGAGCGAGAGAGACGGAGAGACACGTGACAAAGGTCGCCCAGTCGGACTCGACGTCGCGGCTTTCAATGAGCACGCGGACAGTGCTCCGCAGGCCACGACACTGAAACCCCCCAGCATGCATTTCTACCTGGAGTTTTAAAAGACGAAGGGGAAACCACGGTCATATTCCACTGCTGCTTTATGCTCCTAATTTCCATGTTCGGTTTATCTGTGGATTATAGCCTACGACAAGCTCCTGGGTAACAGATGGCAAGCTTTGTGTGCCATCTTCAGCTTTCCCTATTAAAGAGGGCGGAAGCAGGATTATCTTTGATTCGCTGAATATCAAATTTTTTTTACAATGCGGCGTTGTCGCCGTCGACCGAGCGCGGGTGCTCTTTTATTAATTGCTATAAAAGTCTGTGGGCGACCGTTCCGCTCTCTCTTTCTCTCTTACAGTGAGATGCTTGATGTCAGAATTGAATCGCTCGCTTTTTTTCCCCTCCTTCCCCCGCCTCTGCCCCTACGTATCGGCCGTATTCGGGGGCAAATGGATGCGTTTATTTCTACCTTGTTACGGCTTGAGTGTTTCTGAGCGATTCGCTTTTAAATGATTAATGTAGCCATCATGTGCAGTTGGGGGAGGAAAAAAATGAATCAAAAAATGGTTGTAGAAATGGGGGGGGTTCGGGCCGCAGAGATACTCGAGGGAAATGCATTTGCCAAAGCATAACTGGCAACCCCCATTGAAAGGCGATAAAGGAGTGGATTTGAGTTCTCTTTGAGAGCAGAGATGAAAAGGGGGTTCTGCGTAGCCTGCAGCTCCACAGTGAAGCACCTGTGCTCAACGCTCTGTCACCAGGTGCTGCTGCTGTATCGCATTTCCTGTTTGGCACGGTGTTTAAGGTGAAGTGCCTTTTGATTTGAGTCCCTACCCTGCGCCCGTCCCACGTCTGGCACCCGCCTGCTGGCGACTGATCAGTCTCCATCTGGAGCCAACTTTGAATCGGTGTCGTGTTGCTCTGACAAAACATTGCTGCTGTAATATTGGGTTGTGCTTTTCTCCAGGCCGTTGTGAGGTCTTCTTTTTGTGCTAATTTAGGCCGTTGTGAGGTCCTCTTTCTGTGCTCTAATTTTAGGTCGTTGTGAGGTCTTGTTTCTGTGCTCTAATTTTAGGTCTTTGTGAGGTCCTCTTTCTGTGCTAATTTAGGCCGTTGTGAGGTCCTCTTTCTGTGCTCTAATTTTAGGTCTTTGTGAGGTCTTCTTTCTGTGCTCTAATTTTAGGTCTTTGTGAGGTCCTCTTTCTGTGCTAATTTAGGCCGTTGTGAGGTCCTCTTTCTGTGCTCTAATTTTAGGTCGTTGTGAGGTCTTGTTTCTGTGCTCTAATTTTAGGTCTTTGTGTGGTCTTCTTTCTGTGCTCTAATTTTAGGTCTTTGTGAGGTCTTCTTTCTGTGCTCTAATTTTAGGTCGTTGTGAGGTCCTCTTACTGTGCTCTAATTTTAGGTCGTTGTGAGGTCCTCTTACTGTGCTCTAATTTTAGGTCTTTGTGTGGTCTTCTTTCTGTGCTCTAATTTTAGGTCTTTGTGTGGTCTTTACATTATAGGCATTTAGCAGACGCTCTTATCCAGAGCGACTTACATACTTCTTATTACATTTATCCATTCATACAGCTGGATATATACTGAAGCAATGCAGGTTAAGTACCTTGCTCAAGGGTACAACGGCAGTGTCCTACCTGGGAATCGAACCTGCAACCTTTCAGTTACAAGTCCAGTTCCTTAACCATTATACTACACTGCCGCCATATACTGCCGCCGTCTTCTTTCTGTGCTCTAATTTTAGGTCGTTGTGAGGTCCTCTTTCTGTGCTCTAATTTTAGGTCGTTGTGAGGTCTTCTTTCTGTGCTCTAATTTTAGGTCGTTGTGAGGTCTTCTTTCTGTGCTCTAATTTTAGGTCGTTGTGAGGTCTTCTTTCTGTGCTCTAATTTTAGGTTGTTGTGAGGTCCTCTTTCTGTGCTAATTTTAGGCCGTTGTGAGGTCCTCTTTCTGTGCTCTAATTTTAGGTCGTTGTGAGGTCTTCTTTCTGTGCTCTAATTTTAGGTCTTTGTGAGGTCTTCTTTCTGTGCTCTAATTTTAGGTCGTTGTGAGGTCCTCTTTCTGTGCTCTAATTTAGGTCGTTGTGTGGTCATCTTTCTGTGCTCTAATTTTAGGTCGTTGTGAGGTCCTCTTTCTGTGCTCTAATTTTAGGTCTTTGTGAGGTCCTCTTTCTGTGCTCTAATTTTAGGTCGTTGTGAGGTCCTCTTTCTGTGCTCTAATTTTAGGTCTTTGTGAG
Source organism: Ilyophis sp. 1 JC-2022 (assembly GCA_022702515.1). Classification (NCBI taxonomy): domain Eukaryota; kingdom Metazoa; phylum Chordata; class Actinopteri; order Anguilliformes; family Synaphobranchidae; genus Ilyophis; species Ilyophis sp. 1 JC-2022. Next base: position 127,930,588 of record CM040403.1, read on the forward strand.
GTCCTCTTTCTGTGCTCTAATTTTAGGTCGTTGTGAGGTCTTGTTTCTGTGCTCTAATTTTAGGTCGTTGTGAGGTCCTCTTTCTGCGCTATAATTTTAGGTCGTTGTGAGGTCCTTTCTGTGCTCTAATTTTAGGTTGTTGTGAGGTCCTCTTTCTGTGCTCTAATTTTAGGTCGTTGTGAGGTCCTCTTTCTGTGCTCTAATTTTAGGTCGTTGTGAGGTCTTGTTTCTGTGCTCTAATTTTAGGTCGTTGTGAGGTCCTCTTTCTATGCTCTAATTTTAGGTCGTTGTGAGGTCCTCTTTCTGTGCTCTAATTTTAGGTTGTTGTGAGGTCCTCTTTCTGTGCTCTAATTTTAGGTCGTTGTGAGGTCCTCTTTCTGTGCTCTAATTTTAGGTCGTTGTGAGGTCCTCTTTTTGTGCTCTAATTTTAGGTCGTTGTGAGGTCCTCTTTCTGTGCTCTAATTTTAGGTCGTTGTGAGGTCTTGTTTCTGTGCTCTAATTTTAGGTCGTTGTGAGGTCCTCTTTCTGCGCTATAATTTTAGGTCGTTGTGAGGTCCTTTCTGTGCTCTAATTTTAGGTTGTTGTGAGGTCCTCTTTCTGTGCTCTAATTTTAGGTCGTTGTGAGGTCCTCTTTCTGTGCTCTAATTTTAGGTCGTTGTGAGGTCTTGTTTCTGTGCTCTAATTTTAGGTCGTTGTGAGGTCCTCTTTCTGTGCTCTAATTTTAGGTCGTTGTGAGGTCCTCTTTCTGTGCTCTAATTTTAGGTTGTTGTGAGGTCCTCTTTTTGTGCTCTAATTTTAGGTCGTTGTGAGGTCCTCTTTCTGTGCTCTAATTTTAGGTCGTTGTGAGGTCCTCTTTTTGTGCTCTAATTTTAGGTCGTTGTGAGGTCCTCTTTCTGTGCTCTAATTTTAGGTCGTTGTGAGGTCCTCTTTCTGTGCTCTAATTTTAGGTCGTTGTGAGGTCCTCTTTCTGTGCTCTAATTTTAGGTCGTTGTGAGGTCCTCTTTTTTGCTGTAGTATTATGTTGTGTTTTTCTCCAGACCGTTGAGGCTCTGTTTCTCTGCTGCGGTTCAAGGTTGTATTCTTCTTTCCAGGGCCCTGTTTCCCAAAAGGATCTTAGATAAAGATCATCTTAGGCTATTGTGTTTTTATATTACTTTCATTGTTTGTTTGTTTTTTTGTCATTTTTTATTTTATTTTTTCTCCCTCAGTTTGTATTATCTGTTTTATCTAATGTCAGTACATTTTAATAATTATTCATAATTATAAAATGAATAAAGCACAAACACAAAACACTCTTTGTATTGAACATTGTCAGGGCCTATGTGCTTCAGTAATATTAGGTAGTGCTTGTGGGTCATTATTCGGCACCAAATGTCGTGTACTGTAATTTAAGGTAATGTCACCGTGACAGATGTCTATCTTCACTAACACAGTCTTACATCAGTTTGATGCTTCGCCTGATGCCTTTCGGCTCTCTTGTGCTTATGTTCCGGTCCTTTCTTTACCCTTATGTGACATGCGCTGCATCTCGATGTCCTGTTTAGCCTGTGTATATCCGTGTGTCGAAAAACAACACGTGACAAAGTCCTTACGCATTGGCCTTGTTTGAACTTGTGAGGGTCGTGTCGGGTGGACGCTGGGGGGGGGGGGTGTCTGAGCATGTGCAGAATTCGGAGATTCGGCTCTAATGAGGGAGACGCTCCATAGCTGCAGAAATCCATTGAAACGAAGAGGTAAGCCAGCCTTGCAAATGATGGGCACGTGTTGTGCAGTTGATCTCGTAGCCGGAGGGCATTCTAACGCCGGACAGGTTCTTGTTGAATGGCTCTCTCTGCGGTTTTAACTGCATACCTTTAGCTTTTCATCTGCACTGTCTTTTGATTAACAGCAAAGGTGGTTGGTCTGAGATTCGGGAAGGATTTTTTTTAATGGAATATCGAACAGCGGGAGTATTCTCTTACCGCAAAAGATGGACAAGAATCATCAATAAATATGTTTAAAAAGCATACTGCAGTTGTGCCATTTACAAAAACAGAAAATGGTTGTTACAGTGATTATTTAATGGAATATAGTCTGAGTTTTGAGCCGTCGGAACACTTTGACTCCCCCGGCATGTGAAGACTTTTGACAGTGGTACAAAATAATAAAATAAAATTAAATGACGATAAATATGCGATGAGGCACTGGCCCATAGGCTCAGTTAAATTATGTCCCTGTGATGTGCACTGGAATGCAAATGCGGACAAATATGAAGATTCATTAATATAGCGATTTCTCTAATCCTTAAATTGCGTCTCCATTCCAGAAGCCCCGTGGGCAGTTTATTGTGAAAAGGGGGTGATTGGGGTGATGGGATGTTGGGGAACTGATGGAATTGGTCAGTATTTGTGCCTCTTCCTACGGCAATGCAAGTAATGATTTTATATTTATTTATTTATTTATAAGAAGCTTGTTAAATACAGAGGACAGTGCCAAGGGCCATAAAGCCTTTGACCTTGAGGTTGAAATAGAAATTAAATTATACAGTGTTTGTACTCACAGCCTTGAACTCAAAATAACCTTTTAAATCACCTACCAGAAAATAAATAAATAAATAAACCTATGAGAGTGCAGCAGTGGAAACTGCAGTTAATAAACACTTTTTAATTACTGGGGTTTTTTTGGGGACAACTTCTGCAGTGGAGACTGGGACGGGGACGTGTGGCGCAGGGCTTAGTCTCTCACTCTGGAGGAGGAGTGCGTGCGCTGTGTGAGGCTGTGTGGCGCAGGGCTTAGTCTCTCACTCTGGAGGAGGAGTGCGTGCGCTGTGTGAGGCTGTGTGGCGCAGGGCTTAGTCTCTCACTCTGGAGGAGGAGTGCGTGCGCTGTGTGAGGCTGTGTGGCACAGGGCTTAGTCTCACTCTGGAGGAGGAGTGCGTGTGCTGTGTGAGGCTGTGTGGCACAGGGCTTAGTCTCTCACTCTGGAGGAGGAGTGCGTGCGCTGTGTGAGGCTGTGTGGCGCAGGGCTTAGTCTCTCACTCTGGAGGAGGAGTGCGTGTGCTGTGTGAGGCTGTGTGGCGCAGGGCTTAGTCTCTCACTCTGGAGGAGGAGTGCGTGCGCTGTGTGAGGCTGTGTGGCGCAGGGCTTAGTCTCTCACTCTGGAGGAGGAGTGCGTGCGCTGTGTGAGGCTGTGTGGCGCAGGGCTTAGTCTCTCACTCTGGAGGAGGGGTGCGTGCGCTGTGTGAGGCTGTGTGGCGCAGGGCTTAGTCTCTCACTCTGGAGGAGGAGTGCGTGCGCTGTGTGAGGCTGTGTGGCGCAGGGCTTAGTCTCTCACTCTGGAGGAGGAGTGCGTGCGCTGTGTGAGGCTGTGTGGCGCAGGGCTTAGTCTCTCACTCTGGAGGAGGGGTGCGTGCGCTGTGTGAGGCTGTGTGGCGCAGGGCTTAGTCTCTCACTCTGGAGGAGGAGTGCGTGCGCTGTGTGAGGCTGTGTGGCGCAGGGCTTAGTCTCTCACTCTGGAGGAGGAGTGCGTGCGCTGTGTGAGGCTGTGTGGCGCAGGGCTTAGTCTCTCACTCTGGAGGAGGAGTGCGTGCGCTGTGTGAGGCTGTGTGGCGCAGGGCTTAGTCTCTCACTCTGGAGGAGGAGTGCGTGCGCTGTGTGAGGCTGTGTGGCGCAGGGCTTAGTCTCTCACTCTGGAGGAGGAGTGCGTGCGCTGTGTGAGGCTGTGTGGCGCAGGGTTTAGTCTCTCACTCTGGAGGAGGAGTGCGTGCGCTGTGTGAGGCTGTGTGGCGCAGGGTTTAGTCTCTCACTCTGGAGGAGGAGTGCGTGCGCTGTGTGAGGCTGTGTGGCGCAGGGCTTAGTCTCTCACTCTGGAGGAGGAGTGTGTGCGCTGTGTGAGGCTGTGTGGCGCAGGGCTTAGTCTCTCACTCTGGAGGAGGAGTGCGTGCGCTGTGTGAGGCTGTGTGGCGCAGGGCTTAGTCTCTCACTCTGGAGGAGGAGTGCGTGCGCTGTGTGAGGCTGTGTGGCGCAGGGCTTAGTCTCTCACTCTGGAGGAGGAGTGCGTGCGCTGTGTGAGGCTGTGTGGCGCAGGGCTTAGTCTCTCACTCTGGAGGAGGAGTGTGTGCGCTGTGTGAGGCTGACCCATATGCTCAGCGTCTTTCAAAATATTTTGTAATAATGCCAAGATTAGAGCTAACCTTGGCTGCTGTGTGTGTGTGTGTGTGTGTGTGTGTGTGTGTTGCAGCGACCAGCTCTCACCGTTGATCTCATGTGCGTCGTTAGCTGATCGTGTGAACGGTTCCATTATAATAAATGCTTATTGCTTTGTTTCCTATCTGATGCATATTAGTCAATTTAAATACTTTAAACATAACATAATTTGTTAATTTACATACATAATATACACATTAACAAACACAAATTAAATTTATTCTGGGGAAAACGTGGGAAAAAATGCACTGTTTATAAATAAAACGTTTTCCTTTATGGGCTAGATTATAGTCCCGATATAGTGTGCTTAGTCATTTTAAAGAACTGAATGAACGTGTTCCTTTTTCTGTCTTTTTATTCTTAGTTTGGTTTTAGTTGTTTGTGAAGAAAAGCTGCCAGAAATCCCACTGTTTCTCACAATATTAGCAGGCTTGCAGAGCCTGATAAGCCCAAAGCCCACGGGCCACGTGGATTGGCTACAAAATTAAATATGGCGTCCAAATATATATCCAAAAAAATTAAAAAATGTAATCTATCCAAGGAACCGTTGGACACATCCAAATACATAGCCACCATGGAGGTATTATATTTTAATGTGGAATTGGGAATACATTTTTTTGAATTTGACCTAATTTGACACATTTTTTAACAGGCCATGAGATTTGTAACTGTGCCACATTGTGTGCTTAATAATCTCAAGGTATATTTAGCAACACACACACAAAAAAACAAAAAAACAGCACACGGTTTCTACAGACTTCTAATTATATATATTTTGGCTGCTTTTCTTAATACTCACCAGCGGTGGCAGTAGTGAGCGAGTTTCTCGGGAAGCTGGAACACTAGAATGAGTGAAGGCGTATTTCACACACAGGAGCTGATCGATTCGGTCCTCACTGGCTGTGGTTTGAGCTCACATACCATGGTCATGGTCTGATGATACCTGATGAAAATCTGATCACATTTTTTAAATCACATTTAAAATGAATTAATTGTTTTGTTTTGCATGTGTGTGCATTCGCAGGTGAGCTTGTCTTAAATAACGGTCTGTCATTCCAGACGCCTGGAGGTCACAACTGGTCTCTTAGCAGTAAATTCATGGCCTCATTAACAGTAGTTTGTTTTTGGCTGTTGTGGTTCTCACCTCCTAAATCAAGTGTGGTAAGGGGCTTCTCTTAAAGTTGACACAACAGTTGTTGAAGTGCAACTATCGTTCTTTCTTTAAAGACAAAAAAATAAAAAATATGTATATATTAAAATGTTTTTACATTTTTACACAGTGAAGGGCAAAATAAATTTAAGTGAAATGGCATTTTTGGGGAATTTTTTGGCAGGTAATTTAAATGGAGGAGATTGGTAAATGACAGCTACTTTCCACCGGATTCCATCTCTGGGTTTCTGTCTCTGTTTTTATTTTGTATGCAGGAATATGTAACTCTAGCTGAGGCCGTGTTGGCCTGTCCTGTCTACAGCACTTAAACATGACACATGATGCCGGTTATGGAACTTTCCGGTGAAATATTCTGGAACGCACGCAAACCTCACGAGTGGGAGTCTGTGGGGATTAATGTCCTGTTACCCCTAGTGATGGCTCTTATCTTGTGACGCACACACACACACACACACACACACACACACACACACACACAGTGCATCTGGGTATGTTGTGCGATTAAGTGATAGTTTTTGTTTAAAGATGACCATAATCCTCTCTCTCCCTCTCCCCGCCTCTCTCTCTCTCTCTCTCTCCCTCTCCCCGCCTCTCTCTCTCCCTCTCTCACTCTCTCTCTCTCTCTCTCTCTCTCTCTCTCTCCTCGCCTCTCTCTCTCTCCCTCTCTCACTCCCTCTCTCTCTCTCTCCCCCCCCTCTCTCTCTCTCTCTCCCCCCCCCTCTCTCCCTCCCTCTCCCCCAGGTGCTGTATATTTGGAAGGAGGATTGGAAGAAGCTAAGCAGCTCTTTGGGAGGCTGCTCTTCAATGGTGAGGTAATTTCCCCCGCCTGCGTGTGCATCTCGTCTCCTTTCACGGACCCATGCGTCCTCTGTCCATCTGGTGGCCCACACTGCACCTGGACTGGGAGAAAGTTTCTAAGGCAGTCCAAAGACGTGGAGTCGTACGGCCATGACTTTGGGATGTCTTACTCCTTCGCTCTGACAACTCTGTATTAGCGGACGCCCTTGGATTTCCTGTAACTGTTAACAAGGCTTTGAATTAATATTCTGCTTTGGGGCTGCTGAATATAATGATCTGTAATAAACACTCCCTGCAGACAGGATTTAGGTAGAAAGAATAAAATGTGTGGAGGAGTAATTTGGTATAATAAGAGGTATGTGTGAGCCAGTAAAAACAGATAAATGGGTTTTATAAGCGTATAGATATAGGCTTGTCCAGTCATATAATCGAGTGAGCTTCTGGCTAACGTCCACTACAACAGCATTCGCACAGGGCTGTGTGCTATCGGCAACACTTTACATTACAGTGTAGTTATACAAGCTAAATAAAGTATTACTAACTATGCTATGTATGGCTAAAACACATTATTTGTTGTTAGTCAACAGTATACACCAAATCTCGTGAGGCTCTTATCTCGCATTGCACAAGAGCAAACTGTACAATAAAGGGAAACATCACCCATCAAAAGCATTAGTTCATGTCATGTCCGACATATCGCTATGTCAACTTTAGCGATTAGACCTCGTCCCCCTAATTAATCGCTTAGGAAAAGGTTCTTCAGCTCTTTCTGTCCAAAACTTTGTCTCCTCCCTTTCACCTCGATTCCTGAATGAGACCTGTGTTCTGGAGCATATTAGTATAGACCTGCATTGGGGTTTAATCCAGAACTGTTGGGTAGATCATTATAGATCTGCATTGGGGTTTAATCCAGAACTGTTGGGTAGATCACTACAGACCTGCATTGGGGTTTAATCCAGAACTGTTGGGTAGAACACTACAGACCTGCATTGGGGTTTAATCCAGAACTGTTGGGTAGAACACTACAGACCTGCATTGGGGTTTAATCCAGAACTGTTGGGTAGAACACTACAGACCTGCATTGGGG
>CM040403.1:127940327-128030327 GCA_022702515.1 Ilyophis sp. 1 JC-2022
ATCCTATTATTGCGTTTGATTGCGTTTTTGCTTTGCCTTTAACGAGAGGCAGGTGGCAGGGGGGCACATTCTATTGAAGCGTTAGTGCCTTTTTCTGGCTTTTATTAAGGAACAGCAATTCAAAAGGACAGTGTGCAGAAATGAGATGCGCGTTTAGAAACCTTGTTTTGATTCCTTGCCATTGATTGGTGGTTTGTGCCGAGCACAGGCAGAGCCGGGGACTTTAATGATGTTTCAGGTGGTACCTGTCCTAAGCTGTGCATGCCAACGCTCGCTCGCCTTTTCCACTAAATATTTATAAATCTGCAGCCAAAAGCCCTCTCAGGCAGCAAAAGGTTGGGGAAAAAGTGGCAGAGGACTATTTTTTTTTAACAACGTCTTGCAGAGTTATTTAAATAATGTTGTAATTGGCTTGACATTCAAACCATTCCTCTAGGGGAGGGGACTCGGCCACATTCCGGAGCTAATTTGCATGTTGCACACAACCCTTCGTTTTCCCTTTCCATAAGAGTCTGGAATGGGTGTCTGTTGCAAATGGATTCATCTCACTTTTTAAATTAGTTTTAGACCTGACTTTAGAACACCTAGCCATGTCCCCAAAAAAAAAAAAATGAATGAAAAAAAATAATAATAATGAATAATTGAAAATAAATAATGAGGCAAAGGATCTGTGAAGTTAATATCATCGTCCAATGTACAGGAAAGACATTGTCTCTCAATGATGATGTCACAGGGCTCTGAAGGCATAGCTTCCAGTGCTGCTGAAGGAGGGCCTTTTTCATAATGCAGCACTCGAATGTCACCCCCACAGGCTAATGAAAACATTATGTATTATTCCCCTATGGACCCTCAAAATGCCAAATTGGTTGTCATGACAACGGAACCGGCTTTCCAGCAGCTTCTAGCCCCTCCCACCTAGCGATTTTGACGACCAATAATGTGGGGAGTGTGAAACGCTTTTCCTGGGGACCCCAAGGCGGCTTTTGACTGCCTGAAGCGCAGAAGTGCAGCCCCCCAAAACCACAAACCCACATAAGTACAGCAGGTTTCCTCATGAGAGGAAAGTATTGGCATAGACAAACTAACAGATCTGCACACATCCAAGGGTATTTCTATGACTGACGAACTTGAGAAATGTAACGTAATTATTCATGAGATTTTATTCATTTTTTAGCCTCACTCTTAAAATCTGAGACCTAAAAGACACGTATTTTGTCCTTTTTCCCCTCGACCGCTCGTCATATCTTAATTTCTTGGCATGCCAGCAGAGTGTGCTAAGATTACACCTTCCACATTCTGCTGTGGCTCTAAGCGGCAGTTGGCAGTTGGCGCTCTGTCTCGCACACAGAGACAAATCCCATTTTAAAATCTCCTCACAGTACTCGGGCCGGCTCGTTCCTGCATTGATTTCGCCCGCGTAGCGTAAGTGCAGTTTGTTTGTTAGTTTGTTAAGAAATGACTGATATCGGCCCACGTGAATCCTCCCCTTTTCTCGACAGAGTTTTTTGTGTTGTTTTGTTTTGTTTTTCTCTTTTTTTTCTCCTTGCCAGAAAAATACATAAAAATGAAATGAAGCCATTTTCAGATGGGAGAGATGTCTGTTTGAAAAACCTTCTCTGTGTGTAGAAGGTTTTCAGAATGGGCAGAAACAGCTGGCCCGGTAGTGGTTATGTTCTTTGACTTTGGAGGAAATGCGTAGGCTTTTATTCTTGTTTTGGGTTTTTTCTTCTTCAGTTGAGTGGGCATGGACAAAAAGTGTGTGTGTGTGTGTGTGTGTGTATCTGCTTTCTAACCACTGTGGGCGGAGTTTTGAAAACAGAGGCGGTTGCCGCAGGGCAGCCGTGTTGAGTGGGAGGGGCCTATGGAAGGGTTACTGTACTAGGCTTGCACAGTTCATGCGATAGTGTAGTACAGCGGTTACGTACATTACATTCATTTGGCAGATGCTTTTATCCCAAACGACATACATACCGAATTGAAACAAATACAAACAGGTCAGATAGTGTACAGTTCTGTCATAAAGCAACAGCTACCTATAGACATGAACATTGAGTCTAGAGTCTAGTTCACACTGTAAGATATGGCTAATTTAGTAACGCACGATAAGCTACAAGATCGCGATAAAGAAGCTTTCAGTTACATTAGTGTTGGAGGATGAAGGTAAAGGATACAAGAAACCAAATACCCTACAGATGGTTAGAGCGCTGGACGCGTAGCTCAGAGGTTGCGAGTTTAAGTCTCAGTCGAGGCACTGCCAGTTGTACCCTCGAGCAAAGGTACTTAACCTAAATTGCCTGAGTAAATACCCAGCTGTATAAGTGGATTGTGTGTGGCGTATAAGCTGTGTGACTGTGGATAAGAGCGCCTGCCCTAAGCCCAAATGTAATGCCATTTAATGTGGTTCCCCCGTCGAAAATTCGGTTTGCGCCTCGGTGGGCTGCGGCCGTGGGTTTTGTTTGGTTTACACTGTGAATACGGTTCTGGGTGTAAACCGATCCGTCGCTGGTTTTTATTCCGCGGGAATGTGTGTCTGCCCTCTTTCTTTACGGATGAGCGCTCCTGCACTGGGCTTCATTCATTCGCTCATTAGTGTTGGGAGGAGGAGGGAGACGATGACTCTGCTTCATCAGTAAACGCTTGGGTAAAACTAGCATGTTTGTTCTCCTCAATTTGCTCTTGTGCATAGAAAATAAAAATAAAAATTTTCAGAATGCCATGTGAGAGAATTAATGTCAATCCAGGCGCCCTGCCCCCTGTCAGACGATCGCCACGGCAACCGGACCGCATGCGAGCGGCATAGCACTCGCTTCCTGTTTATTGCCGGTGATATATCCCGACCCGTTTCACCTCCGGGGCTGGGGAGGCTCTTATTTTTTATTTTATTTTTTTCTGGCAGATTTTGTGATGGACAAGCACAAACATCTCTCTCCAGGCGTCTGCGTTTAAAAGGCCGGTACAGTCAGACCAGAGCTCTGTGTAAGGGAGGGGATATATGAGGAGCCCTGGAGTTCGTGCCCTCTGCCTGTCTCTCCCTGACGGAGAGGGGATATTTTACTGGCTGATCGACCGCTGTGGCTACTGCTTACTGCCACGCTCCTGCTTCCAGCTTTCTGCCTACTGCCACACTCCCGCTTCCAGCTTTCCGCCATCCTGCGCCTGCCTCCTCCTCGCTCTCTCAGGTCGGGCTTTTGATGAGGAAAGACATGTTGATTGACACGACGGTTGAAGGGCCTGGCACGTCCGAATCTTGGAAAAGACTCAAACCACAAAACCCTGAAATCGTTACTGGGGCCCAAGCGCATAAACTGGTGTTTAGTTGTGGTTTTATGGGTGAATCTCTTTTGGTTCTTCCTTTACCTCGTCGGTGATGAGAACTCCTCTCCTGAACCCTTTTGTGACACCCGTTTGTGTTGTTGTAGAACCTGTTTGGGTTGTGATGGAACCCTTTTGGGAAGTAACGGAACCCGTTTGGGACTACCCTTTCTGGTAGTCACAGAGAGCCATGGGCTCTAATTGAACTGCATTTGTCCTGAAATCACGGTTCGCCGGCTTGGCGTCGTCGCTTTTCTTAAACGCCCGCTTTGAGCAGGCATAATCAAGCGAGTGGATCTGAGGACTGCTTGTTAAAGATGGCGGTAATTGAAAGATTAAAAAGAGCGTGTTCCCAGCGCGGTCCGTGGGTGGTTGGTCTTGTGTCCCTGACGTTCTGGTTTAAAAGCCTTAATGGGTCGAGCCGGAGGGCGGTAGGCTTCTGTCGGCGCTCGCTCTGCTTTTATATGAATATGTACAATCCACAGATGCACTGAGTGCATCCATCTTGTGTTCTGCTGGCTGAAGGAGAGTGAAAGAGAGAATGAGATGGAGATATGTAATAATGAAGAAGAGATGATTTAGGTGGGGATTCTAATGGAACAAGAACTTTATGCAAATATTGGTGTGCGTGTGCGTGTGCGCGCGTGTGCGCGTGTGTATATGTGTGTGTGATAGAGCGGCACTAGTGTGTGGGCTTTATTTATAATGAAGCTCATGGCGAGCTACAGGCCAGGGATGGGCCAGTTAACCTCAGTCACACCACTGTGCTCTGCCCCTCCGCCTCACTGCAGCAGAAATACTGCCATTGTGGGCTGGCTGAGCTTCAGCTGGGATGGCATGTCTGTTCTCAGTGTGAATTTGAAATAAATACTCCTGTATTCATTAGCATTTGAAGCCTCAGCCACGTGTATCATCGTCTTCTTCTTCTTCATTATTATGAGGTACGGTGATTTCAGCGGCTGTCCCTTTTCTGCCACCGTGCAAACTTATTTATTCTTTTGTGTTTTTACAGTTCATTAAGAAGAAAAAAACACTAGATAAGTGTGAACATTTGCACAGACGTACACACTGGCATATGGCTACACATACGCACACAAGCACGATCATCATGATCTTCATCACCATCATCATCATCATCATCGATGAGTGTGGTTGAGGTTGAGCTGCAGGTGTGATGTATGCACCTGACAGGCCTGGCGTGTTGGTGGGGGCTTTGGGAGGGACAGAATCTCTCTGCAGATGAAAAGCCAGACAGGCACAAGTGCCCCTGATGGATTGAGACTCTTTCCCTCACCCTCATTTACCCCCAGGCAGGGCAGTAGCCATGACTCTACAGCTACAATAGGATCCTCACTCATGTCATCTTGCTGCTTTTTAAAATTCATTTTGGGTCCGTGTATAAACAGTTAACATTTTTTTTTTTTTTTGCAAGGTTTTGTGTTTCATTGAATCGCACGTACATATGCAAGCACATACGCACACACACACACGCACACACAATTGTTTCACAACTGCCAATGATGTGAAATTAAGCAATACATCTTTGTTGAAAGATGCCCATAATCCAGTATCTGTCTGTCAATGTCTTCTCCCTCTCGCTCTCTCTCAGTTCAGTAACGAACATGATTATTATATTATAATTATATCCACACTTTCTCCTTTACTGTTTCTACAGGACCTGAGGGCTGTCTGGCTGCACTATCCACCCCATCCTCTGCAGGTAACATTGCGCCCGAAACACTGTGAATGTGCGTGAAGCCAGAGGTGGGAAGTTCAGGGGTCAGAAAGTAAAAATCCTTCCTTGTGTTTCTTCCACCCATGAACTCAGCCAGCTAATTTCGCCCATTAGTTCTCTTTCTTGGCTGAAAAATGGTGCTAATTGGCAAATCCAGGTGATTGGAACAAAATGCCGGGGTGGACTTTTGCTTTCTGAACCTGGATTTTACACCTCTGTTTGAAGCTTAGCCACAGTATCACCCTGCATCCTCTCTGTGGCTGCCCTCATGAGATCACCGGCCTCTGGCCATGTGCAGACGCATCACTGGACTGGGACCGTTAATTCAATTCTATTCAATTAAATTTTATTTGTTGTTTATTTATCTTTTTTTACAAAGGGCTTTGTCACTAAAAAGCTGTACAGTGATCCGGGCTTGAACCCCCCAAAAGCCTGAACCCCCCCCAAAAGCTCGCCAAGGGCAACAGTGGCAATTAAAATCTCCCTGACTGGTTATGGGAAGGAACCTCAAGCAGAGCCTGCCTCAGAGAGGGGAGCCCATCTGGCTGCACCGGTTAATTGAAAAAAGGCTGATTTCATAATGCCTGTATAATAAACAGGTGAATGATCATATGATGCACGACACAGTGCAGCAGTGTTTGTGAGAGACGAGGTGCGTGGGGGTGGTCACTCCGCTGTGACCCTGTACACAAATGGAATTTATTTCCAAATATACTGAATTAAATACATCAGCAATATATTGCAACACTAAAATAGATGGGCAGATGCTTATTTAAATACATTACAGTTCTGTGAAGTATATTTATGGTAATATTGTGACGTATTGCGGTTCTGTGAGGAGATGCTGTGTCGTGTGCCCCCCCCCCACCACAGCGATGACGGGGTCAGTTTACCCAGCTGTGACGCAGTGCACAGATCCGCATTAGAACATCCTCTCGTTGAGAGGTCACTGTTGATTAACGAGCGAGCAGCCATTCATAAATATGTGATTAAAGCGCCCTGCTCCTGACCTCTCTCACACAGCGCAGTGCTGAATTTAATAGAGTGCTATGGCACGGTGTGGTGAAGTTTCTCCGTCTTGTTGGGGGTGGGGTTGTGCGCACTGCTTGAGCTTTTGGGACAGTTCACTGTGGAGAGTTTCTCAATTTTTTCTTTCTTTCCCGCTCTCTCCCTCCATCATGTTTGCTTTCTCTCTCTTTTTTTATTTTAATTTTAATTTTAATTCTCTCTCTCCGTCTCTCTCTTTCTCTCTCACACACACACACACACACACATTCTGTTGTATTCCTCCGGGAACAGTCTGCTGTGTGTGTGTGCGCGCCTGAACTTTTTGTAATATTGGGGGCGACTATAAAAAGACTTGTTATGGAGCCTGAGGCCTGCAGTCTGTATGATATAGACACACACGCACACGCGCGCACACACACACACACGCGCACACGCGCACACGCGCACACGCGCACACACGCACAGCATTGTTAACCACATTTGGGATGATTTGCAAGGGAGCAGGAATACAATGCGGGGCACTGCCAGTTCGCTGGGTTCAAATTGTCGCACATTGAAATCTACACCATTTCTCTCAGGGTGGAAACATAACTTTAGCATCGACGTCTTTGCAAATGACTTTCAGTCAAGGGTTTCATTTTTTTCTGTAGCAGACTGGCTGGAGGAGTAGTTTGGTCCCTGTAGTTTCACACATATTTCATATTTAAGCCTCTAATGATTGTTATCATTTAATAATGGGTACATAATGCATTTGGGTGTTTCGTACACACTGTAGTTCATGTGTATTTTTAGTTCTTCCTTCACTCTTTGTATAGTTAAGTTAATCAGCACTCTTTTAATTTAAGCACCTCCATTGGCTTACCAGCTCAGCCATGTGAGAGCCATCTCTTTTGTGATTGGTTACTTCAGGACTTTGTTAGCCTGATGTATTTGAGCGAGATGTTCTAAGCATATGAAAGAAACCTGTCTTTTCAAAATGCACTTGCTTGGGAAAAGTGCTCCTCCTGTCAACGCTGAATAGATTTGCATATTAAATGAATCGTGATGTAAATGACCAATCAGTTTCATTTTGAAGAGCGGCGCCGTCTCCATTTTGACGAAACGTCCTTCAAAGTGATTTCTGATACTTGTTTCTTTTTTGTTTTTTTTTGCGAGATTGGAACAGGCTATTTTCTGCCTATTTACCTGTACGGGAGTAAATCAGCGGGGAAGAGCATTTTAAACATAATTTGAGACGTTAAGAGAAATAAAGAGTGATATCTTCCGAACCATGTGCCCAGGACTTTGTGCTCGGCGTGCAGAAATTACACACCTGTCAGTTTTCAGTCTGCATCATAAAGAGAATATAAAGCAATTACACTGACATTAATAGAGCCGGTCCCATTCAAACCCAGGGTTACACACACAGTAACGGGGAGGAGGAAAGCCACATAATTGCAATTTGTCTGACGTTGCAGCCCTACTAGAAAACACTTCACCCCTCATCCACAAAGAGTCTGCATAACGTCTCCATCTGATGCCCATTGAACTCCTGCAGAACGCGTGCGTGCCGATCAGTGCGATTGGCTAAGAATTGAGGATATGACACATGACCAGAGACGGCTGCGGGTTAAGGGGGTGCATGATTCTAAACGCTCGTCGGGGTCGTCCGTAATGACTGTTTTGCTTTTTTTGAGATAATGTTTTAAAAGTGCCAGCTCTTTTCCTGTCCGCTGTCCTTCAACATGAGTATATGATTGATGTTTTGAATTATTATTATCAGTGCAAAGTATCAGACCGCTTACTTAAAACGCACTGGGAAAGCGTTGTTTGACTTTTGATTTTGTATCGGCTGGCGCGTACCAAGTACGAGATTACACTGTTTATAAGGGGACTACGAGAAATGATTCATCGCTCTATTTATTTTATTTTATTTGTGGGGAGGGTTAAATAACTAGATTTTCTGTATTTTATTTACTGAGCAGACTCTGATACATGTAAACTCTTTTTATTTGTTTTTTGTTTGTGTGTGTGTGTGTGTGTGTGTGTGTGTGTGTGTGTATACAGGTGCAGGAACCCACCACTGACAGGCAGCTGATAGAGACGTCCCCAGTGCTGCAGAAGCTGACGGACTTTGAGGACGCCATCGGAGTTCTGTTCACTCACGTGCGTCTGCTGGCCCGAGCCTTCACGCTCCGCACCGTGGGCTTCAACCACCTTACGCTGTGAGTGTCCGTCTGTCTGTCCTCTCCAACCACCTCACACTGTGAGTGTCCATCTGTCTGCTCCATAATCTGATCTGTAACGAGATGCCACGAAATATACTGTGCAAAAGTGCTACCGGTTCATTAAGTCATTTAGGAGTGCATTCTGATGAGAGGGCAAAAGCACTATAGTCTTATTACATGTATTTATTTGTGTGTGTTTTTCTTAAGGCCATAAGTGTGTATTTTAAGAGATGTTGACTGTCCCTCAGAGTGTTTGAGTGGTGTGGCACACAGTCAGGTTTGGCGGGGTTAGCCGCTAGCAAGCTTCACGCGGGATATGGTCGTAACACGGAGCGGCGGCAGGATGAAAGCCGCCATTAAAACGGAGGCCGGTCGGTCCGGCGGGATGGACTGATTAATGGGGAAGTGTCACAGTGAACAGTTTTTTTTAAGTGTCCGTCCGCAAACGTTCACAAAACCAAAACAAAAGAAAGCTGAAAATACCAAACTGAAAGGACGTGTGGCTCGTGGCGATGCGCTGACATGCGGCCGCCACAGCCGCCACAATCTGTTTTCCCTCCGTATTCAGTAAACTTCGGCCCTGAAAAACCTTTTGATTTTTTTAAAGTTATAAGTTACCTCAGGAGGTGACAGCTGCCAAGGTTATTTCTCACCCTGAGAATAACGACGGTGAAATACTGAGCCGGTATTTCATTAGAAATGGTCCGTCGCAAACACCGATGTCATGCATATGCAATGTGCCCTTTGTAATGTCTTTATGCATACTGTATGTTAATATGGGTCATATGAAAACTTAATTTTGAATGATTTATTTGTTTTTTGATCTAGTATGTGGCTGGCACATGCGTTCGTTTCCCGGTTTTTCAGCTGTCACTGGGCTTTGTTCAGTGTCGTGCTGACGGTTTCAGCGTGTCCGCAGCAGTTGTGCCTAAAACATTGGTTTTTAAACTTGGCCTTTTTAAAATTTAAATATGTATGAAAATAAATGATTACGTGCTGAGGAAACACAGAAAAAGGAACGCTGCTTGTCTTCCTGTTTCGCCCAAAACCCTAAAAACAGGAAAGTTGAAGAAATGCGCAAAGAGGTTGTTTATTACCTGACAGGAAGTTGCAGAATGCTGAAGCCTAAAGTCGCCATGGTGACTGACGTCTGGCGTAGTGAGCAAGGATAATACAGTGGGCGTAGACCAGACCCCCCAGGAAATTACACTCGCACGTGCACACACGCACGGGCACAGCAAACCTTATGTAGCTTCTGGATTTTGAGACGGGGCTCAAAATGGATGTGGTTCCAGTGTGTTTGTGCTCATCTCTCTCTCTGCTGATCGAGGTCTTTACTCTGAGAGAGTTTCTCTGTGATTCTCCTGCTGTTCTGTTTCTCTTTCCACATCCCCTTCTGTCTGTCCAGAAGTACCGCAGTCAGATAATGACTGCTGTACTCCCACAGTGTGTGTGTGTGTGTGTGTGTGTGTGTGTGTGTGTGTGTGTGTGTGTGTGTGTGTGTGTGTGTGTGTGTCTGTGTGTGTGTGTGTGTGTCTGTGTGTGTGTGTGTGTGTGTGTGTCTGTGTGTGTGTGTGGGGAGAGTACTAAGCTCATTGGCCTGACACCAGGTTAGATCTGCAGTGCTAATCTATAATTCTGTTTAGTTACTCTTCATTAATATGGTTACTCTGCCTTCTGTGTGGCTTGCACGCGCTCAGTACCCTTTTTAGCTCTGCTTTGCAGTATGTACTCAAATAAAAGCAGTGCCACTGATCTACACTAAAACCTTGCAGTATGTACTCAAATAAAAGCAGTGCCACTGATCTACACTAAAACCTTGCAGTATGTACTCAAATAAAAGCAGTGCCACTGATCTACACTAAAACCTTGCAGTATGTACTCAAATAAAAGCAGTGCCACTGATCTACACTAAAACCTTGCAGTATGTACTCAAATAAAAGCAGTGCCACTTATCTACACTAAAACCTTGCAGTATGTACTCAAATAAAAGCAGTGCCACTTACCTACACTAAAACCTTGCAGTATGTACTCAAATAAAAGCAGTGCCACTGATCTACGCTAAAACCTTGCAGTATGTACTCAAATAAAAGCAGTGCCACTGATCTACACTAAAACCTTGCAGTATGTACTCAAATAAAAGCAGTGCCACTGATCTACACTAAAACCTTGCAGTATGTACTCAAATAAAAGCAGTGCCACTGATCTACACTAAAACCTTGCAGTATGTACTCAAATAAAAGCAGTGCCACTGATCTACACTAAAACCTTGCAGTATGTACTCAAATAAAAGCAGTGCCACTGATCTACACTAAAACCTTGCAGTATGTACTCAAATAAAAGCAGTGCCACTGATCTACACTAAAACCTTGCAGTATGTACTCAAATAAAAGCAGTGCCACTGATCTACACTAAAACCTTGCAGTATGTACTCAAATAAAAGCAGTGCCACTGATCTACACTAAAACCTTGCAGTATGTACTCAAATAAAAGCAGTGCCACTGATCTACACTAAAACCTTGCAGTATGTACTCAAATAAAAGCAGTGCCACTGATCTACACTAAAACCTTGCAGTATGTACTCAAATAAAAGCAGTGCCACTGATACACTAAAACCTTGCAGTATGTACTCAAATAAAAGCAGTGCCACTGATCTACACTAAAACCTTGCAGTATGTACTCAAATAAAAGCAGTGCCACTGATACACTAAAACCTTGCAGTATGTACTCAAATAAAAGCAGTGCCACTTATCTACACTAAAACCTTGCAGTATGTACTCAAATAAAAGCAGTGCCACTTATCTACACTAAAACCTTGCAGTATGTACTCAAATAAAAGGAGTGCGACTGAACTACACTAAAAACCTTGCAGTATGTACTCAAATAAAAGCAGTGCCACTGATCTACACTAAAACATTGCAGTATGTACTCAAATAAAAGCAGTGCCAATGATCTACACTAAAACCTTGCAGTATGTACTCAAATAAAAGCAGTGCCACTGATCTACACTAAAACCTTGCAGTATGTACTCAAATAAAAGCAGTTCCACTGATCTACACTAAAACATTGCAGTATGTACTCAAATAAAAGGAGTGCGACTGAACTACACTAAAACCTTGCAGTATGTACTCAAATAAAAGCAGTGCCACTGATCTACACTAAAACCTTGCAGTATGTACTCAAATAAAAGCAGTGCCACTGATCTACACTAAAACCTTGCAGTATGTACTCAAATAAAAGCAGTGCCACTGATCTACACTAAAACCTTGCAGTATGTACTCAAATAAAAGCAGTGCCACTGATCTACACTAAAACCTTGCAGTATGTACTCAAATAAAAGCAGTGCCACTGATCTACACTAAAACCTTGCAGTATGTACTCAAATAAAAGCAGTGCCACTGATCTACACTAAAACCTTGCAGTATGTACTCAAATAAAAGCAGTGCCACTGATCTACACTAAAACCTTGCAGTATGTACTCAAATAAAAGCAGTGCCACTGATCTACACTAAAACCTTGCAGTATGTACTCAAATAAAAGCAGTGCCACTGATCTACACTAAAACCTTGCAGTATGTACTCAAATAAAAGCAGTGCCACTGATCTACACTAAAACCTTGCAGTATGTACTCAAATAAAAGCAGTGCCACTGATCTACACTAAAACCTTGCAGTATGTACTCAAATAAAAGGAGTGCGACTGAACTACACTAAAACCTTGCAGTATGTACTCAAATAAAAGCAGTGCCACTGATCTACACTAAAACCTTGCAGTATGTACTCAAATAAAAGCAGTGCCACTGATCTACACTAAAACCTTGCAGTATGTACTCAAATAAAAGCAGTGCCACTGATCTACACTAAAACCTTGCAGTATGTACTCAAATAAAAGCAGTGCCACTGATCTACACTAAAACCTTGCAGTATGTACTCAAATAAAAGCAGTGCCAATGATCTACACTAAAACCTTGCAGTATGTACTCAAATAAAAGCAGTGCCACTGATCTACACTAAAACCTTGCAGTATGTACTCAAATAAAAGCAGTGCCACTGATCTACACTAAAACCTTGCAGTATGTACTCAAATAAAAGCAGTGCCACTGATCTACACTAAAACCTTGCAGTATGTACTCAAATAAAAGCAGTGCCACTGATCTACACTAAAACCTTGCAGTATGTACTTAAATAAAAGCAGTGCCACTGATCTACACTAAAACCTTGCAGTATGTACTCAAATAAAAGCAGTGCCACTGATCTACACTAAAACCTTGCAGTATGTACTCAAATAAAAGCAGTGCCACTGATCTACACTAAAACCTTGCAGTATGTACTCAAATAAAAGCAGTGCCACTGATCTACACTAAAACCTTGCAGTATATACTCAAATAAAAGCAGTGCCACTGCTGATCTACACTAAAACCTTGCAGTATGTACTCAAATAAAAGCAGTGCCACTGCTGATCTACACTAAAACCTTGCAGTATGTACTCAAATAAAAGCAGTGCCAATGATCTACACTAAAACCTTGCAGTATGTACTCAAATAAAAGCAGTGCCACTGATCTACACTAAAACCTTGCAGTATGTACTCAAATAAAAGCAGTGCCACTGATCTACACTAAAACCTTGCAGTATGTACTCAAATAAAAGCAGTGCCACTGATCTACACTAAAACCTTGCAGTATGTACTCAAATAAAAGCAGTGCCAATGATCTACACTAAAACCTTGCAGTATGTACCCAAATAAGGGTGCTCTTCCTTTTCCATTTAAAGACAAATAATACCCCTTTGGCATTAAAGAAAAATGCAATTCCAACATTGACACTTGGTGGCTATTTATTTATTTATTTTCATTATTATTATTATTTTTAAATGCTTTAATTAAAGTTCCTTCCTGATCTGGACATGAGTGGGTGTTACCTGTGGTGTGAACAGCGCCCCCTTCTGTTTCCAGGGGGCACAACCAGCGGATGGAGTTCCTGGGAGACTCCATAATGCAGCTCGTGGCCACGGAATACCTGTTCATCCACTTTCCAGACCACCACGAAGGCCACTTAACGGTGAGCGGGAAATGAAACGCTCCAGGCAGAGGAGGAAGTAGTCCTTCAGAAAGAGGAGTTTTGAAGAGGAGTTTCCACCTCCCCCTGCCCTCCTCTCTCTGTGCGGGCACCTCACCCTCCACGTTTCTATCTATCTTTCTTTTTTTTCTTCTCTTCTGGAGTAGTGCTAGCAGATTTAGTGCCTGTAACAGACGTGTGAGTGCTTAGAGGAAAGTAGAGTTACTCTAGTCTCAGAGAGGAAGGGTCTTTACCTCTCTCAAAACTACCCTGAAAAAGGACTCTTTTTCTGCCATTCGGTAATTCTGGGTAGTTTTCTGTGAAGAGTGAAGTGCGTGTATGCGTTTGTGTGTGTGCATGTGTGCGTGCGCGTTTGTGTGTGTGTGCATGTGTGCGTTTGTGTGTGTGCATGTGTGCGTGCGCGTTTGTGTGTGTGCATGTGTGCGTGCGCGTGTGTGTGTTTGCACGCGTACGTTTGTGCATGCGTGCGTTTGTGCGTCCGTGTGTGTATTTGTGTGCGTGCGTTTGTGCGTCCGTGTGTGTATTTGTTTGCGTGCTAAGAAAAGGAGTTTAAACGTTGACCATGACCCAGGGACTCTTGGAGGGTTTATTATTCAGCAAGCCTTAGCGATTACCAGCGTTCACAAGCCACCGTTTATTTCCTAAAGGCACCTTGAGCTCTCCCACGTTCCCATTTTCCACTCTGTCGCATCCGGATACCAGTGGCGGTTAGAAACGCTCCGGTCGGAGATCAGAGGGAGAGGATGCTGCTCGCCGAAGGCGGTCTCGTTCGCAATTTCTTCGCTGAAGAGTATGGCACAGAGCAAGCTTTGAAGCGCCAGCGCGCCCAAATGCCTCTGTAAAATAAGCGTTTAAATTTGGGTACAGACATCCCCTCCGCTGACGGTGCGGTTCAGAGCACGCGCAGCGGTAGTGCAGGTGGGCTGTGCGCGATACATTCTGATCAAAATGACTAAATCAAAACTGCAGGCTGGCTGTGACCATGCTCGGCTTTCTATATTTTCACTAAAGGAAAATTACTTTCAAATGAAGTTGATGAAGCGGGTCGTCTACTTTAATTTGTATTACTTTATTAGAAGGCTTTAACAAACAAGATGTCAGCGTGTAGTTATAATAATAATAATAATAATAATTTGACTGTATTGCACACACTGTGAAGGATGTGTTTTATGTGCAGGAATGTAGTTGAGTTGAGGTCTTAATGGATTCTAAATGCAGCAGTACGCCGGTAGATTTAGACCAGAAGAGTCTGTCAGCGCTGTAACAGATGTAATATCATATGCGTATGAAAGCCTGCACTGACCCATAGTTAAATCTTTGAAAGCGGAAAAGCGGTCCAAGTCCTGAAGTGGAATGCAGAGCTTTTTATATTAAGAAAATTGCCTTTTTGCGCATTTGAAATGGAAAAAAGCGCTCGCTCAAAATGATACAATAAAAGGGAAAGTGGGGAAGGGTCGTGTTTGAACTGCGGCTGAACTCTTAGCACACTCCGATTTCTCTCCGTTTGTCTGTCTCCTTTCCTCCTCCTCCGCCACGGCGTCCGTGTCGGGCTCTTCCTTTCCGTCATCCCTCCCATCTCTCCTCATTCTTCGGTCCGCGCTTCATGACAGGATGACAGGAGGAGCAGGTGAAAGGGGCGTGGCGTTTGAGAGAGGGAGGGGTCAGTAATGACAGGATTAGCAGGTGAAAGGGGCGTGGTGTTTGAGAGAGGGAGGGGTCAGTAATGACAGGAGGAGCAGGTGAAAGGGGCGAGGCGTTTGAGAGAGGGAGGGGTCAGTAATGACAGGAGGAGCAGGTGAAAGGGGCGTGGTGTTTGAGAGAGGGAGGGGTCAGTAATGACAGGAGGAGCAGGTGAAAGGGGCGAGGCGTTTGAGAGAGGGAGGGGTCAGTAATGACAGGAGGAGAAGGAGAATGGGGCGTGGTGTTTGAGAGAGGGAGGAGTCAGTAATGACAGGAGGAGCAGGTGAAAGGGGCGTGGTGTTTGAGAGAGGGAGGGGTCAGTAATGACAGGAGGAGAAGGAGAATGGGGCGTGGTGTTTGAGAGAGGGAGGAGTCAGTAATGACAGGAGGAGCAGGTGAAAGGGGCGTGGTGTTTGAGAGAGGGAGGGGTCAGTAATGACAGGAGGAGCAGGTGAAAGGGGCGTGGTGTTTGAGAGAGGGAGGGGTCAGTAATGACAGGAGGAGCAGGTGAAAGGGGCGTGGTGTTTGAGACAGGGAGGGGTCAGTAATGACAGGAGTAGCAGGTTAAAGGGGCAGGGTGTGGTGTTTGAGAGAGGGAGGGGTCAGTAATGACAGGAGGAGCAGGTGAAAGGGGCGTGGTGTTTGAGAGAGGGAGGGGTCAGTAATGACAGGAGTAGCAGGTGAAAGGGGCGTGGTGTTTGAGAGAGGGAGGGGTCAGTAATGACAGGAGTAGCAGGTGAAAGGGGCGTGGTGTTTGAGAGAGGGAGGGGTCAGTAATGACAGGAGGAGCAGGTGAAAGGGGCGTGGTGTTTGAGAGAGGGAGGGGTCAGTAATGACAGGAGGAGCAGGTGAAAGGGGCGTGGTGTTTGAGAGTGGGAGGGGTCAGTAATGACAGGAGGAGCAGGTGAAAGGGGCGAGGTGTTTGAGAGAGGGAGGGGTCAGTAATGACAGGAGGAGCAGGTGAAAGGGGCAGGGCGTGGCGTTTGAGAGAGGGAGGGGTCAGTAATGACAGGAGTAGCAGGTGAAAGGGGCGTGGTGTTTGAGAGAGGGAGGGGTCAGTAATGACAGGAGTAGCAGGTGAAAGGGGCGAGGTGTTTGAGAGAGGGAGGGGTCAGTAATGACAGGAGTAGCAGGAGAAAGGGGCGAGGCGTTTGAGAGAGGGAGGGGTCAGTAATGACAGGAGGAGCAGGTGAAAGGGGCAGGGTGTGGTGTTTGAGAGAGGGAGGGGTCAGTAATGACAGGAGTAGCAGGAGAAAGGGGCGTGGTGTTTGAGAGAGGGAGGGGTCAGTAATGACAGGAGTAGCAGGAGAAAGGGGCGTGGTGTTTGAGAGAGGGAGGGGTCAGTAATGACAGGAGTAGCAGGAGAAAGGGGCGTGGTGTTTGAGAGAGGGAGGGGTCAGTAATGACAGGAGGAGCAGGTGAAAGGGGCGTGGTGTTTGAGAGAGGGAGGGGTCAGTAATGACAGCAGATGTAATAATTAGAGCCGTCGGGAGATGCTGCAGTTGCTGCAGGCACGGTGTGTGTGTGTGTGTGTGTGTGTGTGTGTGTGTGTATGTATGTATGTGTGTGTGTATGTGAGTGTGTGTGTATATCTGAGTGTGTGTGTGTGTGTGTATATCTGAGTGAATGTGTGTGTGTGTGTGTATATCTGAGTGAATGTGTGTGTGTGTGTGATATGACACCCTCTCTCTGCACAGCTGTTGCGGAGCTCCCTGGTTAATAACCGCACGCAGGCTAAAGTAGCCGAGGAGCTGGGCATGCAGGAGTTCGCCATCACCAACGACAAGACCAAGCGCCCCGTGGCCCTGAGGACCAAAACCCTGGCCGACCTGCTCGAGTGTGAGTACCACAGACCCTGCATGGTGACCAATGACACTGCTGCTAGCCAGCCGACCTATGACACTACTGCTACCCAGGCGACCAGTGAAACTGCTGCTAGGCAGATAACCAATTAAACTGCTGCTAGGTGACCAGTGACACTGCTGCTAGGCAGATAACCAATTAAACTGCTGCTAGGTGACCAGTGACACTGCTGCTAGGCAGATAACAAATTAAACTGCTGCTAGGTGACCAGTGACACTGCTGCTAGGCAGATAACCAATTAAACTGCTGCTAGGGGACCAGTGACACTGCTGCTAGGCAGATAACCAATTAAACTGCTGCTAGGTGACCAGTGACACTGCTGCTAGGCAGATAACCAATTAAACTGCTGCTAGGTGACCAGTGACACTGCTGCTAGGCAGATAACCAATTAAACTGCTGCTAGGTGACCAGTGACAATGCTGCTAGGCAGATAACCAATTAAACTGCTGCTAGGCAGGTGGTCAGTGAAACTGCTGCTAAGAGTTTGTTATTATTGGTATATTTAATTGTTGATTTAAACATTCAAATTTTTATAATAATAATACATTTATTTGAATTCTATTTACATTTTTAAATAAAATTTAAAGGAAAACAACTAAATTAGAAATAATGTGTGCTTTTATAGTTTTTAATGTTCCTGGTGAAGATATCCTTGTTGAAAAGCTCATTAGTAGTGAGAGCCGAGGGAACAAGCTTTTTTGAAATCCCCTTTGTTTTCTTAACTGAATTCCTGGTACATTATCTCCCTCTCACTAGAAAACCCCACAATCCATTGCTCCTCCTCTCCTCGTCTCTGTATATTTGTAGAGCATGTTTTTCTCCAAAAGAAAAATAAATAAATAAATTTCTCAATTGTACGTCCGTGGAAGGACGTCTCTTCTGCTGAGAAGTTCGGTTTGCATATCTGCTAAACTACAAAGGACGGAAGCGCATGTTAAATTTGAGATGTTTCAGTGAGAGACGCATCATATTCAGCAGATTTTATATCCTGTCAGCAGTTCCCGCTCACAAGACTGGATGTTTGTGAATCAGGCTTTGGTTCTCTTAGCATCAGTAGCTGTTCTGTTTACATTGTGTGCATATTCCTGCTTGCCTCTGTGTATCTGTGTGTGTATGCATGTATACAGGTCAAAAAATTAGAATATCGTGAAAAAGTTCAATATTTTTTGTCACTCATGTCAGAAAGTGAAACTCATATATTATATAGATTCATTACACATAGAGTGAAATATTTCAAGCCTTTATTTCTTGTAATGTTGATGATTATGGCTTACAGCTAATGAAAACCCAAATTCAGTGTCTCAGAAAATTAGAATATTACATAAGATCAATAAAAAAGGATATTTTAAACAGAAATGTCAGCCTTCTTAAAAGTATGTTCATTTCTATGCACTCATTACTTGGTTGGGGCTCCTTTTGCATGAATTACTGCATTAATGCGGCGTGGCATGGAGGCGATCAGCCTGTGGCACTGCTGAGGTGTAATGGAAGCCCCGGTTGCTTTGATAGCGGCCTTCAGGTCATCTGCATTGTTGGGTCTGGTGTCTCATCTTCCTCTTGACAATACCCCATAGATTCTCTATGGGGTTCAGGTCAGGCGAGTTTGCTGGCCAATCAAGCACAGTAATGCCATGGTCATTGAACCAGCTTTTGGTACTTTTGGCAGTGTGGGCAGGTGCCAAGTCCTGCTGGAAAATGAAATCAGCTTCTCCATAAAGCTTGTCAGCAGAAGGAAGTTCCTGGTAGATGGCTGCATTGACTGTGGACTTCAGAAAAGACAGTGGACATGGCACCCAAAATCATCACTGACTGTGGAAACTTCACACTGGACTTCAAGCAACGTGGATTCTGTGCCTCTCCACTCTTCCTCCAGACTCTGGGACCTTGATTTCCAAATTAAATGCTAAATTTACTTTCATCTGAAAAGAGGACTTTGGACCACTGAGCAACAGTCCAGTTCTTTTTCTCCTTAGCCCAGGTAAGACGCTTCTGGCGTTTTCTCTGGTTCAGGAGTGGCTTGACACGAGGAATGCGACATTTGTAGCCCATGTCCCGGATTCGTCTGTGCGTGGTGGCTCTTGATGCACTGACTCCAGCCTCAGTCCACTCTTGTGAAGCTCCCCCAAATTCTTGAATGGATTTTGCTTGACAATCCTCTCAAGGCTGCGGTTATCCCTGTTGCTTGTGCACCTTTTCCTACCACACTTTTTCCTTCCACTCAACTTTCTATGAATATGCTTGGATACAGCACTCTGTGAACAACCAGCTTCTTTAGCAATGACATTTTGTGGCTTACTTACCCTCCTTGTGGAGGGTGTCAATGACTGTCTTCTGGACATCTGTCAAGTCAGCAGTCTCCCCCATGATTGTGTAGCCTACCAGACTGAGAGACCATTTAAAGGCTCAGGAAACCTTTGCAGGTGTTTTGAGTTAATTAGCTGATTAGAGTGTGACACCATGAGTTTCCAATATTGAACTTTTTCACAATATTCCAATTTTCTGAGACACTGAATTTGGGTTTTCATTAGCTGTAAGCCATAATCATCAAAATTACAAGAAATAAAGGCTTGAAATATTTCACTCTGTGTAATGAATCTATATAATATATGAGTTTCACTTTCTGAAATGAGTGACAAAAAATATTGAACTTTTTCACGATATTCAAATTTTTTGAGCTGCACCTGTATGTATGTGCCTGCCTGTCTGTCTGTCTGTCTGTCTGTCTGTGAGCAGAACAGGCATGCGATCCGTGTTTTAATCAGCAGCCAGTTCTTGTATACAACATATGTGGACTCTTTAGCCAGGCTGTGACTAAAATTAGTCAACTTATGTTCGACAAAAGCCAGCAGACCCTGTAGTCCTCCAGGAATGTAGGCTGACACATGCCATTGGTTCAGAGTCCTTCTAAGGCCGTGTAAGGGCAGAACAATTCCGTGTCACTCCTGTGGGGTCGCGGTGACCTTTGCCCTGAGAGGCTGAGGAGAGCGCGACCAGTGGTGTATTTTACCTGGAAACTGAGCGTGCTGAGAACTGCAGACGGGCTGGATTGCTAATGGGGGGGAGGGGGCTGGGGGCTGGGGGCTGGGGGCTGGGAGCTGGGAGCTGGTGAAAGGGGATCTTGCAGTGTTTTATTTTTCCACACCGGCTCTGCAGATCGAGAGAGAGAGTCGAAACGCCGGGACTAAATTACAGCGGCGTGCGTGTGCATGCGCCGCCCCGCCACTCCCAACGGGAGGGTGATTTGGCTCCGGTGAAATATCAGGCCTTTTTCCGAACGACGCCGCGAGAAGAAAAAAAAGCGTTTCCGCATTTTAGCGCCCAGCGGAGAACTCCCGAGATTCCAGAGTTGACAAATAAATTGCATGAAATATAAGGCCTACTGAAAGCCTTATTTCTCTGCGTCTGTGAATGTTTATGGAGAAAATAAAAGCCGTTTTCACGGGTTTAGCGTCCAGCAGAGAAACTCAAAGCTCGGATAAACGGAGGGTGGGGAAACTGTGCTGAGGGAGGCGGAGCTTTGTGTACCATCCTGACTGGGTACAGCAGAACTGCTGCTCATATATGAACGGGGTTTATAAATCTTTACCCCCACAGAACACTGGGGGGTAAGTCATACTGTCGCACACTGTATCCCTTCAGACAGTCGAGCTAGTTCAGTGAGCTGCACCGCTCACGCACCTTGCAAATGGAAGCAAACTTGGGCGTCTACTTTGTGTCAAACGGGGCTGAGCTGCGGTGTCTGGGAAGACGGGTCGTTAATTGAGCCACGCCTCTGCGGCCAGAAGCGTTCGCGTATTTCGCGGTGGTCTGACCCGCCAGCTCAGCTATGAAACGCCTCGGGGGAAAGGCATGCTGGGAGTTTTGCCATAGAAAATGTGCTTTGTTTAGACTTTTAATGTTTCAGAATTTTTTATTTTTTATTGAAAAAAAAAAAAGTTTCTCTTCTCTTTCCAGCATTCATTGCAGCGCTCTACATCGATAAGGACCTGGAGTATGTGCACACCTTCATGAATGTCTGTTTTTTCCCTCGGTTAAAGGTGAGTGTACCTGTATCTCACAGGGTACGTTGTGTGCTATAAGACAGTAAAGGGTTAAAGGTGAGTGTACCTGTATCTCACAGGTTAGGTTGTGTGCTATAAGACAGTAAAGGGTTAAAGGTGAGTGTACCTGTATCTCACAGGTTAGGTTGTGTGCTATAAGACAGTAAAGGGGTACACACATGCGCACACACACAAAAAAACTAAGTAGAGAACTCACACTCAAAATATAGTAAAACAATAAAGTAAAACACTACAAAGACTACAAAGTACGGCAAAAAATAAAGCATTGATACATAAAAGCTTCAATTTCAAATGCAGGGTGAAAAATGACACACACACACACCCTCTTTCTTTTTCTCACACACACACCGTTGGTTCATGGTCTCATGTAGGTTTGCGTTTGGCAGGTCTCCTGTTAAAGGAGGTTAATGGTTCGGTTTCTGAACTAAATATGCAGCCTTCTGATTCACCATCTTAAAGCCGCCGACAGGCCCTCAGAAATGAGAAAGGGAGCCTTTCCCTCAATCTGAGGAGAGCTTCTGGAACATTCCATTTCAGTCAGTTATCCCTGAAGGCGCTCATTAACTGTCCCCACATGGTGGTCTTTAAACAAACGGCTACTCACTGCCGTCCAATAGCACGGCTGGGTTTTTAAACATACGGCTACTCACTGCCGTCCAATCGCACAGCTTGGTCTTTAAACATACGGCCTACTCACTGCTGTCTAATCACACGGCTGGATTTTTAAACATACGGCTACTCACTGCCATCCAATCGCATGGCTCGGTCTTTAAACATACGGCCTACTCACTGCCATCCAATCGCATGGCTCGGTCTTTAAACATACGGCCTACTCACTACCGTCCAGTCACACGACTGGGTCTTTAAACATACGGCTACTCACTGCCATCCAATCGCACGGCTCGGTCTTTAAACATACGGCCTACTCACTACCGTCCAGTCACACGGCTGGGTCTTTAAACATACGGCTACTCACTGCCATCCAGTCGCACGGCTTGGTCTCTGTTCAAGTTTAGGTTAAATACTGGAGTATGGGATGGTGCTCTGCCCTCTGCCCCACCTGGAAATGACACTGGGATTAGGCGGGGTCCCTTAATCACCAGTGCACACCGTGGCCTCATGATTAGACATTGGTCTGAAGGCTTTGCTGAGTCGCTCAGCGCTAATGACACGCTGCTCTGTACCTCCCGTGGTCGGGACCCCCGCTGGTAGCGGTTAAAGAGCTGGACCACCCTGTGTTCTGTGCTGCCGGTGTTTGGAGAGTGTGTGACTGAGCGAGCGGACAGCTGCTTTAATGTGGTGGAGGAGCGTTCCCCAAACGCCGTGCCACGCCCTGCTCCTCCCAATGCCGCGTTTGAAGAGGGCCGCGGCGGAGCTGAGCTAGCATATGTGCACGCCTCTCCCTCCCACCTCTCGCTCATTTCAGAATTCAGTGCCAGAAAAAAAACCTTTGGCCTAGATTGGATCAACATTTGTACTTCCACTTTGATGTGAATAAATAATAAAAGCAAGTTTTCATTTTACTTTTTATTTTATTTATTTTTTTTACTTCACCAACAGTCCAGGGGCTTAAAAAACTGTGTCTGTGAAGAAAAAATTGTTAAGAAGATATGATGATGCAACCCCTGCTGCTGGTGTGTGTGTCTGTGTGTCTGTGTGTGTGTGTGTGTGTGTGTGTGTGTGTGTGTGTGTGTGTGTGTGCGTGCGTGCGTGCGTGCGTGCGTGCGTGCGTGCGTGCGTGCGTGCGTGCGTGCGTGCGTGCGTGCGTGCGTGCGTGCGTCTGTGTCTGTGTCTGCTGCCTCTAGCCTAAAAAGACCCAGGGAACAAGGCCCGAGATCTGAGTTGTCAGTTGACTTGCCTGGTTAAGTAAAGGTTGAATAAAATGATTAAAAGTAATATTTTTCTTTTTTTTTCTTGTTGTGTCAGTTAAAACGGGCTGGGCAGACACTTTCTGTCTGTTGCTCTGTGCTGTTGTCGAACAAGCTGTGGGGAACTGTGTTTTTCTGTGGGGGGTGGGGGCTGCGGTGAGCGCCGGGCGGTAAGAGAACACCAGCCTCCCCGGAGTGGGGGGGGGGGGGGGGCGCATTTGGCCCGGGATTGTAGCCGCCCGCGATGCGCTCTACTCTTTGTAGAAAATTAATAGGAACAGACGGTTGTACATTCAAACGTATTCCTTTTTTATAAGAAGACTGCGTTTGTGTTAATGGAAGTGCTTTTAGAAGTCCCATTGGGCAACACGGACGTATCGGGGCCGGCTCGCCTGGGAGCCTGCGGCCGCTGGAACACTCTTTATTTCAGTTTCTGGGTCCATGCGCGGTTTCTCTTAAGTATCCTGTGACTTGTGTTCATTGCAAAATCCAGTGAGTGAGGGAGGGAGGGAGGGAGGGAGAGAGAGAGAGAGAGATATGGTAAAAAGGAGAGAGGTAGAGCTACTGTGGGTCAAAGCCACTTTTGTTCAGTTTGTTTATTACTTTGCTAGTCTAATTATGGAGTGTTCTTGGGATGCTCCCCCTTCAGGGTGATGCAGGGCAGATGATAAAACATACCTGCCAGTATGGATAATGAGCTATGATTACGGCCAATGTAATTATGTAACATTAAGTGTGAATGCTGAAAATGTAGCCCAAACATAGTCACCTAAACCTCCTATTTATTATTCTTATTTTAGCTTTTTTTTTTTTTTTCTTCTTTTTTTTCTTTTCTTTTTTTTTTATACTCACAAGCAGCTCAGTAGCTCTCTATATTCATGCTCTGTGCTTAATAATACAGTTCTGTGCTCATTGACATCCTTTTTATGTTTTTGCATTTGCGCTGTAAGTTTACATTGCATTTGTACTGTAGTGCAGAACAGTGAGACGTCCGCACCAGAATCGGCCAAATATCGGTTATTGACATCAGCCTTAGAATTGTCATATTGTGCACCCCTGGTGTTTGCTGTGTTATGTGGTATATGCTTATTTATACTGTGCATTTGCCTTTTTATTATATACTACTGCCTCTTACTGTTGAGAATGTTTATACTGTGCGTTTCATGCCAGTAAAGCGCATTGAATTGAGAACAACAGACAAGGAGGCTACAGCTTGGCTCATGGGTTTTGCATCTGGTAAAGTAAATAAGTGAATAAATAAAAGATTGGATTGAATGCTTTGAATAGTGTGTGTGTGTGCCGCAGTGTGTGTGTGTGTATACAGGGTGTTTCTCACTCTGAACTATGTTGTGTGCAGGAGTTTATTCTGAATCAAGACTGGAACGACCCAAAGTCTCAGCTTCAGCAGTGCTGTCTCACCCTGAGGACTGAGGGCAAGGAGCCAGACATCCCTCTCTACAAGTGAGCTCTCTCTCCTTCTCTCTCTCCTTCTTTTGTTCTCCTCTCTCTCTCCCTCTCTCTCTCCTTCTCTACAAGTGAGCTCTCTCTCCTTCTCTCTCTCTTTCTTTTGTTCTCATTCTCTCTCCCTCCTTCTTTTGTTCTCCTTCTATCTCTTTCTCTACAAGTGAGCTCTCTCTCCTTATCGCTCTCCTTTTTTTGTTCTCCTTCTCTCTTTCTTTTGTTCTCCTTCTCTCTCCTCTGCAAGTGAGCTCGCTTTCCCTCTCTCTCTCCATGTATCTTTTTTTTCCCATCTCCTTATCACTCCCTCTCTCCTTCTATATCTCCTTCCTTCTTTCTGTATCTCTCTCTATATCCCTTTCTAACTAGCTCCATCTCCCTCTATCTCTGTCTCTTTCACTCTCTCTGAATCTGCTTTTTCATTATCTATCTATCTAACTATCTATATCTCTCTCTCTCTCTCTGGAAAGGGTATGTTAGATTATAGAGGGGTGGTGAAGCAAACGAGTGAGTTTGCTCATGGTGAAAGCAGAGTTCCATGGGCTATAAGGTTAAAGGTCACGGTCAGGGTGGCTCTCAATTGCCTGCCTGGTTTTCTGGAATCTGTTTTGATCAGCCAGGCATGGATTTTGATGAAACCTGGCACCAATTTCACCCACTCTTGTCCCCTGAAGCTCTATTGTTCACAAATGCAGTTGACTCAATTCACCTGGTTTCTTGGGTCTAAATTTCTTGTTGTAATTTTAACGCGTACAAAACAAAATAAAAAAAGTGGAATCAAGTATTTCAAGTCCAAGTGTGAATACCACTGGTCCACACTCATCCTTTCATCATCAATCATCATCTCTTGACTAGATTTAGCCTAAGTTTCTTATCATTCATGCAATGGCAAGGATCCTTCTTTGCTGAATGTTCTAGAAGACGTAGTATTTCCTATCCAATGGATATTCCCAGCACTTCTTAACTGTGATGCTGTAGTCTGCTTGCCACAGCAACGGGAGGAAGTGCACACACGCCCTACTTTCCTCTGCTTCTTCCTCTATTATATTATTTGGCTATTTGTACAGAGTTATTTGATATTCAGTACTTTTCATGCGAGTTTGCTATCCGCCCTCCTCCCTCAAATGAAATGTTTCCCGTTTGGTTGAGCGTCACACTTCAACTCTCACGTTTTCATTTTTTTTTTTTTTTTTTTTTCCCCCTTCCTTTTTTTAATTTTATTTTCCCCTGTGTTTTTTTTTTTTCCACTCTAACCTTGACCATCTCCCCTCTCTCTGCCATCGTGGCGTCTCGTTCCGGATAACGTCGCGGTCGAGGGAAAAGACATCTGTTGGGCTGACAAATAAGCATTTATAAAAATTTTAAAAAAGAGAGAAGAAGAAGCGAGTCTCATGTCATTTATTCCGCAGAGTTCAAGGAGCAAGTTTCATTTCATAAAGCGCTTCTGGGGTTTCGGCGCTGGAATTGGCATTTCTATGGCAACGGAGCGTCCGCGGAGCACGAGCGAGAGGGGCGCGGGGGTTGATGGAATGCAGGGACGGTAATTGGATTGTGGGAGGGACACACTTCTCAATCCTGAGGCGGCCTATAACGGGCGGATCTGGTTCAAGCCGCCGTGCTCACGCACACAACCTGTCCTTCGCGGCCGCGCTCTGTCGATGCGCGGGGGTTCCGCGGGGTTATGTCGGGTTCCGTCTCCTGATTATTCTCGTGCACACCGCTGCGTTCTCCCAGTTCAGGAATATCTGTCGAACTCTGAAAATTACTGTCCCCCCCCCCACACTTTTCCAGCGACGTTCCTGTCGAGGATCAGCCCCCACCTGTTCCCTCAGAGAGCCGTGGCGGGACTTTGTGCTCGCTTTACGTTACATTGCATTGCATTCGTTTAGCGGAGCTAACATCAGCGCATTCACCTGAGGTAGATGTGCAATAGCACCACAGCCGGCTAACTGCATTACCTGACCAGCGACTGTATATTTTTAGTTAACTATGCTTACTTGGAACCATAATACAAATCAGATCACATCCATAACCAGACATAAAAAACATAATACCACAATAAAAAATTATGTATAATAATGTATAACTGCAGTTCAGTCACTGATCTGGCGGGTACAGTCACCGTCGCTAAGCGACCCACGTACTCCTTCAACCCTCTTTGTACTCAATGTTTCAAGCTACGCGCTAATTCACGGCGAATTGTAAAAGCGCCATTTTGGCTCCGCTCTGTTCGGAAGCCCGGCTCGGCCTCTCCCCAGAGCAGATAACCATTTGCCGGCTGACGGCGCACTCAGTTGAAAAGGTGAACGGTATCCAAACTGCCAGTGTAACAGTAGGCTGTGTTAGGCGGCAGGGCGTTTGACGATTTATTTTATTTCCACCAAGCTCAAATTTACACTGGCTCTGTTCCACCCTTTACCTGTTGGGCATTTTTTCTGTCAGTCACCTGGCTGACGCACCGCCATTTTTCTGCTCTGTTTGTTTCTGGACTTATTGGCCAGTTTTGAGTTTAGAGGGAAGGTACCCAACATGTCGCTGGACGTTTCCACCCCCGCGACTCTCCCGCCCCCCTCTTTCTTCCTCTCTGTCTCCCTCCAGCCCCAAATGGTCTCTGAGTCCCGTCCCGTCCCGTCTCGTTCTGTTTCACCATCCCGTTACCACAGCGTGCGCTCTTGGTCTAGGCACGCTTTCATTTTTTCAAGACATGCCGTTACATCGCTGCCGCTTTGCAATCTCCTAATTTATTCATAAGTTTATTTATCTTTTGTGAGGTCCCTGTAGTGTACGGATCTCGTTGGAGCTGTCCAGAGTTGCTCATTTATTTATATGGCAGAGTGACTTACAGTGAAACGACAGGACACTTTAAACATGTAACATATGTCAGGGAATCGGGAAGAATAAACCACAGCAGCTTAATGAGACCCAGGGCATTAATCCTATATGGTGCCCTGGCCGCTACAAAGCCTCTTACGACACAGCATCCCTCCACCCAGATCTCAAGGAGGATTCTGGGAAACAATGTGTGTATATATATATATATATATATATATGTGTACACCTTGTTTCTGGACTCACTGCAGCTAAGTGTCCATCAATAAATCAATCGGTCAGTCAATCAATCACTCAATGATATAGTGTTCAGTATTCTGTCCAGATAACAGTCTGACTAGCTCCACCCCCAGGTGGACGCCGCAAAGCACAGAAGTAAAAATCCACCGTAAAAACATCCATTATTTTTACAGCCCTACTGATCACACCAACTCTGCGGGCTGAAGACCAGGCTTCGTTAGGAACCAGTATTCAAAGCGTGGGATTAAAGTCCCAGCGCGGGGTCTCCATCCTGGCGTCTGGCCATTACTGCTCGCCATGGTAACCCGAGCGGACGCTACAGCACGGAGTTCGGCGCGGGCCACCTCGTCCTGCCTTCCGCCTGCTGTCGGGGGGGGGGTCTGAAAGTGGTGTGGGAAAAGCACGCCTCTAAAAAATTGTCGGGGGTCTCCTTTGTTTTTAAAAAATTTTTAATTATAATTTTTTTACTCGAGTAAGTCCGCCGCTCCCTGTTCCCATAAATTGCACTTTTCCCTCGGCTGTGTGAGAGCTTTCTTCACGTGGTCTTGTTTTCACCTGTGATGTTCTGGAGGGGTTATGCGCGGCGTAGCCGGGGTTTTTGTACGCCGCGCGCCACGGGCTTCTTTCTCCGTTTCGCGGATTCAATTATTAATTATCCCGCCGTAAACGACCGGCGCCTCATTAAAAATGCATGCAAATCACAAAATAAGTAAATTGCGCGTTAATTATTTAGGCCATTCAAGTCCAGCGTGCCGTGTTTATGCAAATGCGATGATTTGAAAAGGCTTGTATTTGTTTTTCCTTGCTGAAAATGTCATGTGTGATATAAATGCGTGTTTACGGATTTCGTCTGAAATCAGCAGGGACGTGTACGTTTTTTTTTTCTGTTGATTAAGGATCAGAGTACCTGTTGATGTTTATTTGTATTTTTTTGAAATACCAAACCTCTTGACTTAGAAGCCTTTGCGCTCCAGTTGATTTGATTGCCGTCTGCTTTTTTTTGGCCGAAAAATGGCACATATTAAAATAAAATGTAAAATAAAAAGGCAGCTTTTCTTTGCTGGCCCTGGATAACTCCCGTTTCCTCCTAAGCTGCAGTGGCAGTATTGGGGATTTCTGCATGATGGATTTATTTTTCACCAAATGGAAATCCTTTTTGAGCGTCTCCATGGCCACCAAGCGGCCTTTTGTTTGTCTTCTCTGCAGCGTAGGAGCTGAAGCTATCCAACTAGCTAAACTCTTGCTTGCAAACTGATTACTTGAGTTGGAGTAAGCTTTACTTGCTGTTTACTGTGGCTCTTTACACCATCTTACACAGACAGAGTGAAAACTGTAGCAAACTCAGAATACAACAATCACCACTTTGTTGGCAACATGCGTTTTTCCCAATGTAAATACATAAAACTTTTTTAAAATTACAAACAAATCAAATGCTTTTTCATGTAAATAAGTCATGTCATGTAAATTAACTTGGTTATAAGTGCATCTATGAAATTATGTACTTACGACATTGCCTCTGTGGCATTTTTCAGTGCGGATTAGAGTGAAAATGGTAAGGCATGAGGACAGATTCAGCCGACTAACAGGAAGTGATCTTTGTGAACTCTGAACTCCTTAAGCATGGCAAACACTTATCAAAATAAAAGTACCTCCTAAATTATGCCTTAAAGGCAGCACAGGCCTTGATGTGTTCAGTGCTGTATTTGTTTCTTTATTCTTTCTCTCCTCCCTGCAGGACGTTGCAGACGGTGGGGCCATCCCACGCCAGGACCTACACTGTGGCAGTGTACTTCAAAGGGGAGCGGATTGGCTGCGGGAAAGGGCCCAGGTGGGTGTGAGGCGTGCGTTGCCGCAGGAACGGGGCCTCGGACCCGGGTTCCGCCAGTGAGCTCGACCCGGTTCAGCAGACGGGCCGCCGTTCTCACGCGTTTCAGAGACGGCATGTAGCGCGATCTCTAACCATAGCGGCAGGGAGACTGCGGAGACGTGGCAGGAGAGCGAGTACAGAGAGCGGAAAACGTAACGTGCGTTTATGGAATCGCGATCGTTTATTTGATTCCTGTTCATGTACATTCTGGAATTTAAAAGCAACATATTAATGATAAAACATTTAAAAACTCAGTCTCATAAAGGCATTTTCAGAACTGCCCTGACTACTCCCTTATGATTTTACTCTAAATTGGAGGGAGAGATATGAGCTAACGTAAAGCCTGCCGCTTTGAGACATGAAAACGTGTCTTGGGGCTTCATGGGTGGTGGTATAAAGCCTCCCCAATGATTTTATAAATAGTTTTTTTTTTTTAAACTAACAAAAAAAATGATCAAACCCTGCTGCAGTTAAATCTCTTTACCTGGCCCTACTTGAAAAAGGCTTTCCCAAGCATTAAGCTAGTGATAACGTTGGTCTTTTCCCGTTTTCCTTATTTACTGAGCCTAAGCCCCTTGGCGCTCTGAAATAAATATGAAATACATAATGCATATCATAACAAGGTGTTGAGGAGCACACACACGTAGCGTTCCTAAAGCTTGCCTTTGTAGATATCCGCACGCATTACGCTATGTCTGATTGTGGAAATTGCTTTTGAAAACATTCTTGTTTAATCCTCTCAGTCCGAAGCCTCTCTTCTTACTGAATGCAAACAGGATGTTTTGAATACGCTTTAAAAACACTTTAAAAACATTAAAGTTCTCTTTTCTCTTTGGGAACCAGCATTCAACAAGCAGAGATGGGGGCTGCCATGGATGCACTGGAAAAATGTAAGTTGCTTAGAGAGAGAATAACCTCCTCAATTCAAGTGTTGCTCTCCTTCTTATCGCATTTGCGTGTGTGCGTGCGTGTGTGTGCGTGTGCGTGTGTGTGTGTGTGTCTGTGTACGTACATGACTGTGTTTTTACGCGTGCGTGCGTGCGCGTGTGTGTGTGTGTGTGTGTGTGTGTGTGTGTGTGCGCGCGCGCGCCTCCCTTCCCTGTTTAAAAAGTTATTTATTCACTTTGAAATACTCTCTGGAGACCGTGCTGTGCCACCTGTCCTGAAAGCCCTGGAGTGGAGATGGCAGATCTCTGACTCACGCTGTGACAAGAGCCCTGGAGTCACGGAAGACCAGAGAACCTCCCCAGAATATTAATGGGGGAGGGGCTTGGGCTCCTGAAAGGCTTTGATTGGCCGTTTGCTTGCAGGGATTATGAAGGCAGTTTGGGCACTCTGAGCTCTCAAGATGTCTGCCTAAATTCAGATCAGTCCCCCCTCCACCAATTCACTCCCCCTGGCTCTTCCACACCTCCGCAATCATAATTAAAAAAAGGATTATTCATTTCATTGCTTGAGGAGATATACGATAGATTATACAGTCTGTACTTGCCTGCAATTAAATTCTCAGAATCGAATATGGAGAGTGTTTTGGGTTGCATTTACTTGGCTCTGTATTAGTTATTTAGTTTGAGCAGCCTTGGAGCGCATGGGCAGTTTGATTTTGGCATATTAACCCTACTGTGAGCTACAGTAAAAAACGATTACCCAAGCCACACTGCAGTTCAGCGCAGTTAACGGGCCCGTTATAAATAAAAATGGCAGCGCGGAATCCGGCCCCCGAACTTGTGACAGCCGAGGGTTTCGACTTAATTTCATGCCAAATGAGTTTGTGCCCGTCTCTCTCTCACTGCAGGGACGAGTCTGTCCGCTTAAATCCTCTGATGAACTATTTAAAAAAAAAAAACAGCAGCGCATTTCTTCGTTTCTTTCAAAAGCCGTGCTTCACAGCCCCCATGCCCCCACGCCCCCACGCCCCCCCCTCCTCCGTATCCTTCGGCCTTTTAATATATGTATTTTTTCTGTGTAAACAAACGTCAGCGTGATTGATTGATGTTCATTCCTTGTAAACGAGCGTTTCCTCTTCATAAATTGCCGTTTCGTGTGACTAGATTAGAGATGCCTGCCGAAAAGGTCAGTTCATTTAAAATCATCCATCACCGCGGCCCGGCTCATTAGAGATGGATCTGGGTTACGGGCGCCGCCATTTTCCAAAATCTTTTATTTTATTTTTTTTTTTTTTTTTAAAAGGGAGTCTCCGTAGCCCTGCCGTCGACACCATGAAGTTTGAAAATGAAATTTCTTAAAATTATTATTTATTTTTTTCTGTCACGACTGCCATACTAGGTGCCAGGAGCATGCCTTCACCAGCTGACTCATTGGCAATAGGGTGGGATTTGAGGTTCTGCGTGTCTGTCTGTCTGTCTGTGTGTGTGTGTGTGTGTGTGTGTGAGAGAGAGTGAGAGAGAGTGAGAGAGAGTGAGAGAGAGTGAGAGAGAGTCAGAGAGTGAGAGTGTGAGAGAGATTCACCCTGGTCAGGCCTGACCTATGTGCAGTCTTTAACTGTGTGTGTGTGTGTGTGTGTGTGTGTGTGTGTGTGTGTGTGTGTGTGTGTGAGTGAGAGAGAGTGAGAGAGTGAGAGTGTGAGAGAGATTCACCCTGGTCAGGCCTGACCTATGTGCAGCCAAGCAGTGTGTGTGTATGTGTGTGTGTGTATATTTGGAGGTGCAGTTGTTAGGGTTCTTTTCATCATGGCTTCAATGCTTCCCTGAAGAGTTTGTCGTTGTTTATCTATTTGTTTATATATTTATTTATGCGAATGAATTGCATTCGGTTTCATGGGGATCTCTCTGGTGTGGCGTCCTCAACGCCTCTTTCCGTTCAGAATAAAAAGTTATTTCTTTTACGGGTGCGAGGAGCGCCGTTCTGCCCGGGGAGGGGCTGTGGGGGCGGAGCTGTGGGGGAGGGGCTGTGGGGGCGGAGCTGTGGGGGAGGGGCTGTGGGGGTGGAGCTGTTTAAGAGCTTCGTAGCCCTGAGAAACGCAGGCAGTGTTGATGTGTTTTCAGCACAGCCACGGACACCAGTTACAGCCCTGCTCGTGTTAATATTTCACGGCCTCGGTAGCGAGCTCTTCCGACCACGGGATGAAACGTGGAAGCGGAAACGTATGAAGACCGCACCTGTGAGACGGGGCTAAAAACAAACTTTGAGCGCCCCCCGGAGACCCCGTTCCGGCAGGTTCCACTCGGGCGAAAGCGCTCTCTGCGGCCCGGTCAAATATGCAGCAGAAGAGCGCTATCGCTAAACCTGCTGAAGACACTCCGGGGCCACGCCTGGGACTACTGCTTATTTATTCCCCTCCTTATGTGGTGTCAGGTTCCAAAGATAGCACCAAAAAAGTTAATAAATCAAACAAAAAATATATATTGTAACCATAGAACAATGACAGCATAATGTATTAAATGTGTAGGCGCTGGAAAATGTTTTAAAAATAGAATAATGATGTAATATAATTGTAACATGACAGTAATTATCTGTGAAGATGAAACACAAGGCCCCGGGAGAACACGCCTTTTCTCACCTGTTCCGTGTCCTTCGTCTCCTGCTATAGAGGATGTCGGGGTCCCCTGCAGGCAAATGGGGGCTCTTTGTCTGCCCTAAAGGCAGAAAGAAAGAGGGGGTGATGGAGAGAAAAAGAGAGGGGGAAGGAGTGGTAGAGCCATGGGGCATGGATAAGTTTTTAGTAAATAACTCTTGTGCTCACAGCCTCCAATCCCCAACGAGGGTGGGGCCAGAGCATATGACTTTTCAGCGTGCTTTGCAGCGGGACCCTCACTCGCATGGCTGTGGCTTAGCGCTG
Organism: Ilyophis sp. 1 JC-2022; assembly: GCA_022702515.1. Taxonomy (NCBI): domain Eukaryota; kingdom Metazoa; phylum Chordata; class Actinopteri; order Anguilliformes; family Synaphobranchidae; genus Ilyophis; species Ilyophis sp. 1 JC-2022. The sequence goes on from CM040403.1 coordinate 127,973,329, forward strand.
CAAACGCGGTCCCTCGGCCTCTGTGCCGCGCGTTACCATGGACACAGCCGCTCTGCTAAAGCGCGGCTCTCTGAAATCTGAAGACGGAAACCCGGCGCGCTTGAATTGAATCACGGCTAAACAAAAGACAGTCCGGCTAAGCTTGTTAGCATGGTTTCCGGTGCTCGGTCTGCAGAGCTGGAGTTGCACAAGGATTGTATTTCTTTAGAGGCCTGCTATGATGCCGAATGCAAGGCTGGAGCGAATTACAGTGAGAATTTATCTGCACTTCATAAAGAACAAACAAAAGGCTGGTTTAAGGGCCTCAAGGTTGCTTCTGAAATCATACATGTAACTGAAATCAGAACTCCTGCAGTCATACATGTAACTGAAATCAGAACTCCTGCAGTCATACATGTAACTGAAATCAGAACTCCTGCAGTCATACATGTAACTGAAATCAGAACTCCTGCAGTCATACATGTAACTGCAATCAGAACTCCTGCAGTCATACATGTAACTGACATCAGAACTCCTGCAGTCATACGTGTAACTGTATGGGCGGCAGTGTATAATAATGGTTGAGGAACTGGACTTGTAACCGTAAGGTTGCGGGTTCGATTCCCAGGTAGTGCCATTGTACCCTGGAGCAAGGTACTTAACCTGACTTGCTTCAGTATCTCCAGCTGTATGAATGGATAAATGTAATAAGATGTAATAAGAAGTTCTGTAAGTCGCTCTGGATAAGAGCGTCTGCTAAATGCCTGTAATGTAATGTAACTGAAATTGAAACTCCTGAAATCATACATGTAACTGAGTGGGACTGTGCCTCCACTGATAGTAGGAAGTCATGCAACTCCTTTGAAGGCATTTCACTACAGGTTGAAATATATATATTTTTTTTACATTTTAACTTGTTTTTATACAGTGCAGTAGAAAATACTGTTAATGCTGTGTACTGTTGGAACACATTTCCCGCACTTCACGTTTGATGTTTATTGCTTGAGAAAGTCATCCTTTCCTGCCGACGCTGCTTTTTCTGTCGTAGGAAAAAAATGAATTTGTCAGAAAATGGGGCATGGCTGACTGGATGTCTCGTCAGGTTGGGGTGGGGGTGTATTGGGGTGTTGGCACGTGTCCCGTTCCCTCTGCAAGCAGTGACGAGATGAGGCCCGGAACAGAACAGAACAGAACAGAGCTGGCAGAGGGAGGGGGCAGAGAGCCGTTCATCTTCACACAGGGGCCACATTAAAAATTGAGAGAAAGAGAGAAAGGACTGTCGCCACAAATGGGAGCTGATGTTTGGAGCTTTGCAGTACAAATGTCATTATTCAACATTAACATTACCACCACCGCTGAAACACTCGCTCTCTTTAAGCCTTAAGCAACCATGCCGGACACAGCTGGTGGAGGGGGGGGGGGGGGGGGGGGGGGGGGGGGGGGCTGGGTACCTACCTCCAGAGGACAAACAAGAGACACGTTAGTGATGTGGTTAGTACTGCAGTGTGAAACAGGCTAGTGATGTGGTTAGTACTGCAGTGTGAAACAGGCTAGTGATGTGGTTAGTACTGCAGTGTGAAACAGGCTAGTGATGTGGTTAGTACTGCAGTGTGAAACAGGCTAGTGATGTGGTTTGTACTGCAGTGTGAAACAGGCTAGTGATGTGGTTTGTACTGCAGTGTGAAACAGGCTAGTGATGTGGTTAGTACTGCAGTGTGAAACAGGCTAGTGATGTGGTTTGTACTGCAGTGTGAAACAGGCTAGTGATGTGGTTTGTACTGCAGTGTGAAACAGGCTAGTGATGTGGTTAGTACTGCAGTGTGATACAGGCTAGTGATGTGGTTAGTACTGCAGTGTGAAACAGGCTAGTGATGTGGTTAGTACTGCAGTGTGAAACAGGCTAGTGATGTGGTTAGTACTGCAGTGTGAAACAGGCTAGTGATGTGGTTAGTACTGCAGTGTGAAACAGGCTAGTGATGTGGTTATTACTGCAGTGTGAAACAGGCTAGTGATGTGGTTAGTACTGCAGTGTGAAACAGGCTAGTGATGTGGTTAGTTCTGTAGTGTGAAACAGGCTAGTGATGTGGTTTGTATTACAATGTGAAAGGAGCTAGTGATGTGGTTAGTTCTGTAGTGTGAAACAGGCTTGTGATGTGGTTTGTATTACAGTGTGAAAGGAGCTAGTGATGTGGTTTGTACTGCAGTGCTGAACCTGGAGAGTAATGGTGCCGTTTTACCACCTCTTACAGAAGTGTATTACATTGAAAATATATTGGCATAAATATATTCTATAGAGCTTGCAACACTCAAAATACATGGCCAAAGGTATGGATTGTTGCCACTTTCAGATAATACTATACACTGCTGTGAAATGTATTTTTCATATGCACAATATATTGCAGTATATTGCATTTCTGTAAATAACATTAATTCACCATCAGATTAACCTGTGTAGCTAAAGATGGATTCCAACAAATGCTGGAGACTCATGAAAATGGAATATATCGCGGTGTGTTGTGAATAAATCTTTTTGCATGTAATGATACATATTTTTTACAGCAGTGTAGTTAAACAAAAATAAGGTATTGCAATGTCTTAAAGTCTGAACAAAATAAGAAGAAACATGCTCAACTGAAATTAATTTTTAAATAATAATAATTGCGTGCTGGATCCCAGAAATCACAGCTGAATAGAACAATGGGGTGGTTGCCTTGACAATATTTCACCATACTTTATTACTTCATGAATATGGCTCACACAAACTTTTTGCCACTTGCCTTCATCAGTGTGCCAGACTGTGTCCGAAAAAAGACAAAACAATCGGACAAACACGTTTTAAACAGACGTGCAATCAATCGAGAATCCTGAGCCGAGTTAGCAATGCTACGCAAAATACTGATGCAATGATGCCAGATATCTGACAGCTCCAGTAATATGTATATTTACCCATAGATTTTGAAGTGTTGAAATATATTGATACTTTTAATTCCATATATGTTCAGTATATATGTATTTCATTGGGTGATGGAACAGAAATAAAATAAATGAAAATAAAATTAAATCAGAAATGACCTCATCATGCAAAGATTCAGACTTTTACCATTATTCTGATTAGACCTTGCAGTGATTAGGGTTTGGGCCTTTCGCGATGTCGTGTCTTTGCGTATGTGTGTGTGTATGGGGGGGGTTCGTTTAATTAACGGACTGCATTTGTAAACTGTGATCCTTGTGCTAGAGCTTATCAGATTTCTTTCTTTTCTTCTTTAATTTCTGAAACCAGTCATTTTAGATATGGTAATTATAATTATGATTATATCCCGGCAAGCTTAGATAGGGTCTGTATTCATTTAATATGTTACATAGCATCAGTTAAAACATAAATTAAATAATATACCTGAAAGAATATTCAGATCCTTTTAAAAAAATTATAATTGTAATATATTGTAATTTAATTGAAGGAATGTAAATGGAAATGATGAACAGTATGTATTATGTTCAGCACTTGTACTCTATCCTCAGTATGTATGTGATCTGGAGGGGCCTGGTAACGAGAGTACACTGGTGGTGTGGTTGGCTGCGTTGTGCTCCATCATGCGTTCTGACAGCATGGATATGGTCATAAGCATGAATATGAAGTGTGGCGGTGGCAGTGTAGTGTAGTAGTTAGGGAATTGGCCTTGTGACTGAAGAGGTTGCCAGTTTGACTCTCAGGTGAGGTGCTGTCATTGTGCCCTTTTTCAATTGCCCGGCACTCACTCTGAACGGCTTCAGCAGATGTATAATTGTAAGCTGTGTAAATTCTCCTCGATAAGAGCGTCTGCTAAAAGCCTGAAATGTAATACATAGCGATATGATTTATTTTTTTTGTGGCTCGGATGCTTTGAGTTTGTACTGGTTATGTTTAAAGTGGTTTGACCCCCCCCCCCCCCCCCTCGTCCATTCCAATGGTTTAGCCCTCCTACTAAGAGGCCAATTGAAGAAAAGATGGCGGGAGAAGTCTGCGTACACTAGCTACTGACCTCTGCTGTTGTCTGGCATTGCTCTCTCTCTCTCTCTCTCTCTCTCTCTCTCTCTCTCTCTCTCTCTTTTTCTGTCTATCTTTCTCTGTCTCTCTCACAGATAACTTCCCGCAGATGGCTCATCAGAAACGCTTCATTGAGCGGAAGTACAGACAGGAGCTGAGAGAGATGCGCAGAGAGAGGGAAAGGCTGGAGAAAGAGAGCGACGAGACGGACGACTGCAGGAAGTGAGAAACGGAGGCCACCCCTGCCTGTCCTAGCCATGACCTCTGATGGAACACCCACAAAGGGGGAGGAGCTAGCAGACACTCGTTTATGTGAACCAATGATCATCGCCTTCTGTGGTAGAGAGCAAATAATTTTGATTGGTTCAAATGAGTCATTGACAAATAAGTGTAGCTCCACCCATGATGGGGTCTTTGAAACTCTGCCATCACTACTTTGGCCTGTGGGGGATGTAGCTTGAATAGAGCAAAGTATACTGGGAAATGTAGTTTGAGGTGTTTGGATCTTGCTGCTAGATCCTTTTTCAGCTATTTGTTTTAATGTGTCTGTTTGCAACATGTACTTCATTATGTTTTTATGTGCAGCTCTTTAGTATTTAAATGAAATTATTGATCATGTAGCTTTTTAATGAAACGATGATAATAAAAAGTGTTTTATTGATTTTTCTGCTGCCGTTGTTTTCCACAGGCCAGGGTTTGTATTTTGCATTATACAGCCGTCTCACATTAGTGATTTATATATTTTATTTTTTATTATTAAATCTCAGCCAAGAATGGAACAAATGTTCATGGTCTTACATGAAGCCTCTTTTAATCAGATATTGTTTTAAGACATTGCCCCTCCGTATCAAACCTTACTGTATTTTAAGATGTTAATTAACGGAGAAACTGTGTAAATGGTAAATATCACCAAGCAGATATTAAAATGTGTCGCATAATGACTAGGAGGGAAGATGAGTTTAATTCAGTTACAATTAATATCATCTAAAATGTCACCATCTGCCTCATCTGCTGTTCCTCAAACAATTATGGATTTTTTTCTTCTTCTTTTCCCCTCCAACAAAATCCTACCGCCAGTTTAAAGATTGTAATTATAGATCGCGTTTAATTAGTAATCGTGTCAATGCTGGAGCCATTCACCGTCAAAAAATCCTCAACGTCTGGTTAAAAAAATATATATATATATTTTTGCCCTGTAGCTCGGACCAGTCCGGTGTCTCCCTGTGTGTTCAGATGGACTAAGAGTAGCTTTGAAATGTGGCCGTTTTTGTGAATTTAAAAATAAATGAATTCTGCTCTGTTATAAACGCGATGGTCATTTGACGCACTGTATTCTGGGTCACTCATCCCAACTCCAAATAAACAAGAAAAACTGTAAAAATAAAATCAATAAATAAAAAATGTCCAGTGTTTTAAACGCTTTTAATCATGTTTTAATCAAGTATTTGGTACAAAATATCACGTGATACAATGGAATACGCACTTACGCACTTGTGAAATCACTGCACACAAGACCCTCATTTCATTGAACTATGACAAAAGTGACCAATCAGTAACAGAATGCCATAAACCCACTGCAGAGGCTCTTCAAACCGGCCAACCGCGAGTACGCTAACATTTATTGAGCTAATATTAGAGCTTTAAAAAGAGCAGTCGACCAGCTTTTCATTGGAGCCCAATACGGTTTCGGAAATGATATGCTAATTTCTTTCTTTTCAGTTTTAATTTCCTTAATTCGGCACCATCATGTCGAAAGGCAGAAACAATCTCGATTAGAAGCAGACTCCCCCTATAATCTAATTGACATTATGCTGACAAACAGTGGGGAGCAGCAATAAAAAACGCATTAAATTGAAGTTTTCTTTGTGCCCCTTCAAAACGGTCTCGTCTAAAAATAGATCTGTCACTATGGGCTCGGGAGCAGTGTGTGTTGTGGAGGGTTTTTTTTTCTCCTTAATTTATTTAAGAAGCCAAAAGTTGATGTTTAAAGCAGTAATGCAAATAATGTGAAAAGCAAAACATAATTAAGGATTCCCAGTGCAAACTGACTGAACTTGGCTACAATATATTAAGGTACAAACTTACTACTGTGTCTCCTGGTGATTGTCTACGCTAGGCTACTGTAAAATCAAAAGGCTGCTGTGTGTACAGGTACGTGTTGCCTGTAGCCCTGTACAGTCCTTTTATTGACTCTGCAAGGGAGAAAAATCTAATTATTGAGGTAAATATAAAGTGGCACTTTTTATTTATTAAAATTGTGTTAACATGAGTCTTTAGATAAATGGTAGACGCATCTTTTTCTGGCTGTACAGGAAGTGTGGAGGCAATTAGCTTAGCCGGATTTTATTTTATTTTTTCTGTCGTTCTGCGGATTTGATGTTATCTGCATCCTCCCTGCACCAAAGTGCCGTGATGGACATCAATTATTTCTGCATTCATGTGCTTTTCTCTGACCACAAAGCAATTCCAGGGGTTTTTGATGATGCGCTCACGTGCAGGACACCGTAACGGTGTCGAGTTCGTCTGGACAATGGGGCCTCCTGAACACTTCCTCTCGTCCGCAGATAGAAACTCCATCTCTATCGTGGCCCTTGTTCAGGTTGGCCGTTAACGGTGCAGTGGGCTGCTCTTTCAAGGCCAGCTCAATTGCTGCGTTTCCTCAAACAACTCTTTCTGGAGGTGATGAAAAGCCACTCCCGACCGCGCTTCCTCTACGTGCGGGTGAAGGCCCGCGTTCATAAAAGTCCAGAGGACTGATGCATAAACAGGAAGTGGTAATGCATTTGACAGGGACTTCTTTGTACTGGGGTTGGACGGGAGGTGGAGAAAAGGAGTAAAATATTTAGCATTTATTTAAGGAGTTTAATACACAACTTTTTGGGAACTTTCTGTCCAACAGTCTCCGTCCGTTTCTGGGAACCTCCTCGGTCCATCGCAGCCTGGCCTTGTACATTTGATCAGAAACATTCATTACACAATAATACAGTTCGTTGCTGCTTTCTCTCCCAATAATAAGTACGTAAAGCTATCGCGAGACTATTGTCCTTTCACAAATGCATCTAGAGAAGAGTCACTGGACACACAACCCCAAGAAGAATCCAAAAAAACAAAACGGTGCTTTCAAGGGCTGTTTGTATGTATGATAGAAATACTTAAAATGCAAATGACAGCACACTAAGTGTACAGTAAAAACACAAGCAAAGATAGAACCCGCAGTATGCAGATATGTCTTAAGAGACGGAAGAATTCTGTCAGTCAGTTTGTGAAATGACTTGCACCTCCTTCCCGTACACCATATGGAGAAGCAGCTTGAGAAAGAAAGAGAAAAAAATCATATATATATATATTTATAAAAAGAGATTTTAGGGCACACGTGAGCCCAGGATTTAGGCGAGTCCACAGCTCGTTTCCTGGATCCTCTGCTTTGCAGAACCGTCACTTTAAAATGACACACGAAGCACTGAACTCACTGCCAGGTCACCAACAAGTCAAACGAGAAGTAGTTGATGGGACTAAAAAGAGCACTTTGTAAAACAGTGACTGTTTTTTTTTCCTTTTCATTTTTTTTCTTCTGTTTTTTTTTCTTTTTCTTTTTGCTTCCTCTTCTCCCATGACGGCTACATTATGTGCCGGGACAATTTGCTCTGAAGCGTTTTTTTAATATTTTTGTTTGTTTTTTTTGTACATAATTTTTTCGTTTTGTTTTTCTCTGCCCCAGTTAACACCTCGTTAAGGTGTTTGTTCGTTAGCGCTCCTGCTGGTTAGGAGTCCCTGTCGCTGTCTTCGCCCCCGTACAAGTCCGCCAGCTTCTTGAACCGCGGCCCCCAGTCGCTGAGGTAATTGTAGTCCTGGTCGGCGTCGGTAGTGACCGACCCCAGCGAGCTGAGGGAGTCGGCGACAGAGCCGTTCCCCTCGTAGGCGTAGGTGGCCAGCGAGTCGTAAGGGGGCGCCGTCGGGTCGACGTCGTTCTCGTGCAGCCTTTGGTTTATAAAGTCCCGGACATCGGCGTTGTCCCGAGTCAGGCCGGCGGCGGCGGCGGCGGCGGTGGCGGTTCGGCGCACGGGCGGATACAGGGATTCCGGGATGATGTCGCGGCGCTGTTTGCTGTCCTCTATGGCCTCAGGGTTCCGCAGCGTTCCGATGTCGAAGGCCTGCGTGTCCTCTTCTCCGCCCCCTTCGTCATTGTAGCTCACCACGTTGTCCCTCACGTCCTCTTTTGAGATGATGAGCGGCTCCTTCTTCTTCTGTCTCCTCAGGGCGGCGAACAGAACTACGATCACTGCAACACACACATTACACATTAATCACTGCAGTGCATATTCATATATAGTATATAAAGTAGTTTAATATACACATTAATCTGTACAGAGCATGTTATATGTACAGGACATACGTTTAAAACACTGCTGTACAGTGTAAAATATATATATATATATATATACATATGTTAAAACCACCCACGCTGAGAAAAAAAACCAAGAGCACGAGAGAGGGAGGGAGAGAGAAAGAACAAACCCAAAATTCACTGATAAAAAAACATCAGAACTGGAAAACGCGGGGAGAGAGAAAGATGAGAATAGGAGTCACTGGGAGGAGACAGAGAAAAACAGAGAAACGTGATCACTGCAAAAGGAGAGGAGGAGAGGAAGCGTGGAAATCAGAAGCAGACAGTTGTTTTTTTTAATCTGGTATCTGGATGATAACGGCGTGCTTTACGAGAGCACACAGAGCCTCCGCACAGCCTTGTAATAATATTCAAATTGCCGAAGTGTTTGCCCATTTCCCTGTCACAACATTACATGGGAACGGTAGCGCGTAAATTGCTACAGTCACATCTTGAAAATCAACATGCTTTAAGCATAATTAAAATGCATGCTATAGAGGTATTAAAATAGCATGTGCTGTTCAGATTTGACAAGCCTTAACAAACAACTTGCCTTTTATTTATGAGCTCTACATTTGAGCTCTGTTCAAGCACCTGGTGTTTTATAGATCTATAAACCAATGCAAAGTGTTACATAGAGGTACATACAAAAAAACTCTCATTCAGGTTATCAATAAATTCAACTGAAATAATGGGTTATGTATTTGATTAAGTAATTAAAGTCAGAAGTTGTGATCAATTCTTGAAACGGATATGGTCCACTTTATCCTAGTTATATTTCTGCCAAAAAAAAAACCTTTACAGAAAAAAGCAAACTTATTTTAAGTAGGCTATGTTGATAGTTCCAACAAATATCAGGTTTATAAAAAGGGATCGATCCCTTACCTACAGACTAAAGCTTAATTTAACTGCTGATACCTTCACCAAGTTCTTCCACTTGTCTTAAGGTCAGAAATCGAGTTGGCTTTAAGTGCAGGTGCGCGTAATCCAATGTACACACGCACATCTCATTTCCGAGTCAAAAAATATAATCAGTGTAGTTTAAAAATATCACACTGTGGTAAAAAAAATTATAATTATAATAATTTCATAATACAAAGTACTTGCCAGTGATACTGATGTTGGAGTTCCAATGAAGTGATTTGCATGGTCTGCTTCATTTCCTTTTGTATACTTGGCAACGAGCCCACAAAGCGCTCAAACATACTTTATACTTTGTATTATGGATTAAATAGACAAAAAATAACAATCGGGAGTTACCACAGTGTACCAAGTTATTTTTAAACTACGTGAGCCACATATTTACAGTCAGCATTTCACTGTTTTTACGCACACATACTCCCGTGGTTTATTCTCCTAAGTCCTAACTCTAAAAATAACAGAAAGTTGGGACACTGGTTTGTAACTGCAGTAATGAATTTGCAGTTCCAGAGGACCGCAGCGCTCACGGTCTGCACATGACCAAAAACAAGAAGTCCATTTTGTTATAATCTAATAATGTGTTTCTGTCAATAAAGATGCATCATGAAGTAAATAATTGGAAACAAAATACTACGCTGCTAATTTGAAATCTATCAGGAAGCATTTATGAAAACAACACAACTTACAAATGACAGTTTCAAAATTCTGGTTCAAAGGAGCTCCTGTTATGTGCATTACATAATTATTATTACTATTATTTTTTTTTATTTTTTTTTAAAAGGACGGCTGGACCTTGATAACATCAGAATGCACATCTCTCTTCTGTTTTGAGAGTGTGTCTATTACCTCTTTTGTCATAAAATAAGACCCCTCTAGAATTGTGTGTTTTTTTATACGCTTTAATAGCGGACTAGATGAACAGACAGTCAGATGGACAGCACTGTACAGGACTGATGGATGCATTCCAGCGTGTTTCCGGGTCAACCTTTTTAGTCCATGAGTAAGGGGGGAGGTAGTAATGCCCACTGAGAGGGACGATGTCTCAGTGATTTTTTGGAAGGACTATGTCCCTATTATTAGAAAATGTATGATAGCATTGCGGCAAAAATTATGAAAAAACATGAAAAACAAATAATGATGGAGGGATGAAAAAATGAGTGATGGCACATAGAAAGCTAACATTGCTGCAATGCTATCATACATTTTCTAATAATAGGGACATATACCTTCCAAAAAATCACTATGAGACATTGTCCCACCAAGTAGGCATAATTAGGGATTGGCTAGCGGTTACTAGGGTAAAAGGTTAGGGTTACGGTTAGGGATTGGGTAGCGGTTACTAGGGTAAAAGGTTAAGGTTACGGTTAGGGATTGGCTAGCGGTTACTAGGGTAAAAGGTTAAGGTTACGGTTAGGGATTGGGTAGCGGTTACTAGGGTAAAAGGTTAAGGTTACGGTTAGGGATTGGCTAGCGGTTACTAGGGTAAAAGGTTAAGGTTATAGTTACAGTTATTAGGGTAAAAGATAGGACGGCAGTGGGCGGAGCGACACTCACTCAGCAGGATGATGACGCAGAGTAAGATGGCCACCAGCGCGCCCGTGCTGAGCCCGGCGGACAGCGCGTAGGCCTCGGCGCTGCACGCCTTCATGTTCCCCTCGCGGTCGCAGCTGCAAACGCGCACCGTCAGCGTGCTGGTGCTGCTCTGCATGGGAAACTCCCCGTCTGAGATCACCACGGGAACCAGGTACACGCTCTTCTGCGTGCGGCTGAATCCGCTCCGCCTCGTCAAGATCCCAGCCGTGTTGTCTAAATGTAAACATGCATTACAAATAAATCAAACTTATCACATCAAAAATCAACTTATCATTGACGTGCATCACAAAACAATCAAACAATCACACTTATCATTCAGCATGTCACAAATCAATCAAACAATCACACATCATTCAGCATGTCACAAATCAATCAAACAATCACACTTATCATTCAACAATCACACATCATTCAGCATGTCACAAATCAATCAAACAATCACACATCATTCAGCATGTCACAAATCAATCAAACAATCACACATCATTCAGCATGTCACAAATCAATCAAACAATCACACATCATTCAGCATGTCACAAATCAATCAAACAATCACACTTATCATTCAGCATGTCACAAATCAATCAAACAATCACACATCATTCAGCATGTCACAAATCAATCAAACAATCACACATCATTCAGCATGTCACAAATCAATCAATCACACATAATTCAGCATGTCACAAATCAATCAAACAATCACACATCATTCAGCATGTCACAAATCAATCAAACAATCACACATCATTCAGCATGTCACAAATCAATCAAACAATCACACGTATCATTCAGCATGTCACAAATCAATCAAACAATCACACATCATTCAGCATGTCACAAATCAATCAAACAATCACACGTATCATTCACATGCATCACAAATCAAACAAACTAATCAATCGTGCATATCACAAATCAAACAATAAAACATATTCACATATCACATATCGATCAAACATCATTCACGCACATCGGAAATCAATCAAACTTATCATTTGAAGGCACCACAAATCAATGGAGCATATTCACACGCATCACAAATCAATGGAACATATTCACACGCATCACAAATCAATCAATGGAACATATTCACACGCATCACAAATCAATCAATGGAACATATTCACACGCATCACAAATCAATCAATAGTCAACCATACAGTCAAACTGATCAGTCCAACGCATAACAAATCAATCAAACAATGAAACTTATCAAGAGGCAAATCAAACGTATCCTTCACACACAACATGGTTCAATAAAAAGTATAATTGGAACATGTGCAAATCAATTAAACTTGTAATTTGCAAATAAATCAAACTTAGTTATTACAAGCTTATTTTTCTGTAATACTGCTAGTCATAGGTATTACATAAATGGTTGATTAAAACCTGTAATTATGAAAGAAAAAGAAAAAATCCCTTATGCACAAGAGTGCCTCTCTGCTAATCAGCTACTGGTTGCTCAGGATGGGAATTCAATTAAAGCAACATGGCAGGAAAGTAATATCCGTAGTTGCCTCCAACATTAAAATCTCTCACTCAAAGGAAATCACCAGTTTACACTTTAAAAAAATGGAAAATTAATTAAAAACAAAATTGCACTAACAGTCAGTTCTGTTTATTTTTTTGAGTGCGGTTTGAGTGGTGAATGTAGCCACAGAAGGTGTTATGCACCCAGCTCTCTTAATTGACTTCTTATTAACCTATATGAATGCCTGAATACAAGTTACTAAGAGTTGGGTATCTGCTAAATGGAAGTAATACTTTAATGTACTTTAGTGTGTAAGTGTTATTTTTGGTGTTTTGTTGTGAGGAATATGCAGCTTTTCAAAAAATGCATTTATAAGCTTAGCCTTTCTTGAAATATTAAAGTTAATGAATACGCTTGAAACGCCATGTTCCAAGATACTTTAGTCAGTAAAATAAACAAACTTAAAAAAATGTTTTATCAAATCTGTGGTTAAAACACATATTGTGCTATATACTGGGGAAAGCGGTCTACTATCCTCTTTCAAAAATGGACTATATTTTTACATGGTAAATGGACACCACTGGTAGGTAGTTTTCACCTTACAGAGACAGAGGCATTTAATTGGGAGAGAATCACCTCTGTTGTCTTTGACAGTGAAATTGGCTCAATGCACATACATTTCTTGTGATTCAATCGCAGAAAATACTTTCGCAATACACAATACATACATATTTATATGGAAAAGGGATTCCAATTATCACAGTTAAAGTGGTGTGTGTGTGTGTGTGTGTGTGTGTTTATGTGCGTGCGTGCGTGGGTGTGTGTGTGTGTGTGTGCGTGTGTGTTTCTGTGCATGCGTGCGTGTGTGTGTGTGTTTCTGTGCGTGCGTGCGTGTGTGTGTGCGTGTGTTTCTGTGCGTGCGTGCGTGTGTGTGTTTCTGTGCGTGCGTGTGTGTGTGTGTTTCTGTGCGTGCGTGCGTGTGTGTGTTTCTGTGCGTGCGTGTGTGTGTGTGTGTTTCTGTGCGTGCGTGGGTGTGTGTGTGTGTGTGTTTCTGTGCGTGCGTGGGTGTGTGTGTGTTTATGTACGTGCGTGTGCGTGCGTGCATGCGTGGGTGTGTGTATGTTTCTGTGCGTGCGTGTGTGTGCGTGCGTGTGTGTTTCTGTGCATGTGTGTGTGTGTGTGTGTGCATGCATGTACGTTGGAAGAGCTCACCTCTGTTATCTTTGACGGTGAAGTTGGCTTTCACCAAAGCCTCTGGCGCCAGACTGAAGAAAAACTTGTGTCCACCTTTGGGCTCATCTGCATCTGTGGCACTCACTGTCTGTATCCTCTGCAAACACCAACAGCATTGGGTCTTCAGACCAACTCACATCCACTCACATCATCACAGCATTGGGTCTTCAGACCAACTCACATCCACTCACATCATTACAGCATTGGGTCTTCAGACCACCTCACATCCACTCACATCATTACAGCATTGGGTCTTCAGACCAACTCACACCCACTCACATCATTACAGCATTGGGTCTTCAGACCAACTCACATCCACTCACATTATTACAGCATTGAGCCTTCAGACCAACTCACATCCACTCACATTATTACAGCATTGAGCCTTCAGACCAACTCACATCCACTCACATTCTTACAGCATCTCTATGGATTACAGTCACACTCAATGTAGCGTCTGCAAATACCAACCACAGAATTGGGCCCTCAGACCAACTCACATCCAGTAACATTATTAACTTATCTTTACGGGTAACAATGGCACTCAATGTGTCCACTACAGCAGGGGTACTGGAGTCTGGCCTTGAGGCCCTGCTGCTGCTGGTTTGCACTCTGCCCTTCTATTCAGGACTGATTTAAACCTCAGACGCCAGGTGAGTTCAATCTCTGCTGACCAATCAGTGCCATTAATTGATCTTCATAACTAACAGGTTGAAAAGAAAACCAGCAGCACTACTGGTCTTGATTTGAGAATCCCTGCTCGACAAATACCAACCACAGCATTCTGTTTTCAGACCAACTCACATCCAGTCTGTCTAAAGCCTAACCCTAACCCTAACCCACACATTCCACTGAGAGAATGCACAACCTCTTTTATTTTCTTCACTATTATAAAATGGGCCATTCTTGAAAGGCTTATACAAATCGAACGCTCAAGTTAGCGCGATCTGTATTAAAATCAGAACAAATGGGCAAATGACAAAGGCAGTTTACGCGTGCTGGCTTATTCTGGATTTCAGAGGTTATCGGTGCACTAAAACCACATTAGCATGTTTATGACAGCCTATTTGAATAAGGGAAACATACAGAAGCTTTGTGCATAGCGAGGCGTTAGACTTTGTACAGGGGTCAACTTCCATCTCTTTTTTACAGCCACACATAATTGCATACACCTAGCAGCAGCGATCTGTCAAAGGTGCTGTACCGTATTATGACATCATAATGCCTGTGTATTGGGAGCAAAAAATACAAAATAATCACATAAAAGGCTTTCTGAAAATTGTCAGTCTTCACAAGATTACGGTTTGAAAACCTTTCCACGCGTTTTGTCCCCTGATTCATATGCTTCCCATGCTGAGATTGTCTTGGTTTATACTTTTGAATTGTCAGTTATATTTTTTTATAGATTTTGATGAAATCACATTTTGCTTGGTACTTTTTTTTTGTAAATGCAGGTGGGGAACACAACAGTGTCCCAACAATAAAGAGGTTCTGGCGGTTCTGAAATAGTCCAAAGTCCATTTCCCCAGCGTGGGTCGAGTGCTTCGAAGCAACGTTGATGCCAGTCGATACATAATGGTACTTATTGATCATCTTCATACCATGTTAAAGCGTTTATTTCCAGCTGAAAAAGGTTGTCTTTCAAGATGACAATGCATAACGTTACATTACAAACACTTATCACACCCCCCCCCCCAATCAACAAAGCACGTAGTCATCATCAATCATGGTCTAGACTGCAGAGTGGTGCAATGGCTTTGGCTGCTGGGCTCCTAAGCAGGGGGTTGCAGGCTTGAATCAAACCGGAAGCACAGTCAGATAGATGCCTTTAGCCTGAACTGCTTTGGGAGAGACCCAGCAGCATTAACAGATGGCATGTAACAGATAAGCCCGATGTTAAGTGAAAGAATGTCCCGAGTTGACTTTTACCTGCGCGGGCTTTGAGTTCTCGCATACGAAGGTCTCGTAGATGGTGGCGAAGGTTGGCGCGTTGTCGTTGACGTCCAGAACCCTGACGTAGACGCGCACGCGGCTCAACTGCCTGGGGTTGCCTGGGGGACGGACACAGAGACCACAGACCGTTTCTTACAATGGCCTAAAACACTGCTGTACATATAACACATCACAATCCCTTAGCACACACTCTTATCTAGACTGATGTACAGAAGTGGGGAACATTAGTGTAACTCTGAGAAATACAAAAACTATACATATCTACTCAAACAGACACGCACAGGCACACGCATGCATTTTATTTTCACCTTATACATGTAGTTAGCAGCAGTTTTTTAAGACTGAGGAAAGTAAGAGGCTGTGAAGCAGAGCTATCATCAGTTATCATACGCTGCATACACATGGAAACTTTACTTGCAATGTTAATTTTGAATCATATAATTGTACTATCTCTATTTTCATCTGTACATGAAACGCATCTGTTGTGTGAAAACAGCGATTATCTCTCCAGCTACTTTGCTAACTTTGTTAAAAAATAATAATGCACCAGAAAGTTCACATTTCAGAATATAGAAATATCATTATACATCCAGTTTTACCCAGCACACATAAAATTACTGGTGGTTAGAAAATCTAGTGTGTGTGTTAGTCTGTAATTACTACGGTGGCCGAGACATACAAAGCAACGCAACATTATCACAACATGACTGCAAATTGGAAAACACATTCATTAGCCTACGTAATTTTTTTATTCACCTTGCCTTTCAGGGCTTTCGTAAGTAACTGTAGGCTAGTCATACTATTGGGTAGTAGCCTACATTTTCCTTAGGGTAGCCTAGGCTACACTGCAGTAGCTAAAGCATGGGGGAATTAACCAGGATTTCTTTAATGAATGTAGGCTAATCTCCCTCACCCTAAAACTCCCTTACAAATGTGAAATCAACTAGCGGCCCCCTGAACAGCAGGGATCGCGTTTCGTAACATTAAGTTAATGTTCAACCATTTTTAAAAAATTATATGATTATGCTTGATAAGAAATAATGAAACTGCGTTTGAACTTTACGAACGTTAGAGTTGTGACAAATGGTGCAATGGTGACAAAATGTACAAGTGCTAGTGTATTGTTAGCCTGTATTGGTCGCCGTATGAGGCTAGAGTGATGAAGTTAGCAGAAACAAATAACCCAAAAAATTCGAATGGTAAAAGTTAAATCGTGAAATCAAAAATGTCTGTAGCACTCTCGATAAATGGCAAACGTCCCATATAGAAGATGGGATTAAATCTTTGAACGTTATCCTGTCTACTCCGCTCTCAGTTTTTCAATGTATGTGGATCCAACCATAGAATTCAGTGGGGGTGACTGGTGACACCCTATATTTCGGTTGTAGGGAAACACACTTCTGTTGTCGTTTTTCGAAATGTTGCACATTTCTCCTGATGTCGCGCACACTGTAAAAGAAAAATTGGCTCCCCTCAACTTAAAAAAATTAGGTAATGTTTTCCACAGCCTTTTTGAGTAAACTGAACTTTTGGGCAACATGTTGAATACAATAACAATTTTGAGTTAACAAAACAAGCTGTACATGTTGGCTAAAATCATAATAATAAGTTGCACGAACTTGGCTTTAACAATGCCAGTTGTACAAACTTACATCTTTAAGTTCATTTAAATGAACTCTGAGGCAATACTTACTGTGGCGGTATTTACCCTTTATGAAGCATGACATTTGCTTATGTATAATTTATGAAGCCATTATGTCATGTTTATGAATGTTTTATATATGCTATATTTATATGGATACTTCACTAAAGTGTGACCCTGAACTCTGCGGCACTACTTACTAAACGCTGCGGCAGTACTTACTAAACTCTGTGGCGGTCACCGAGATGTTGTGCCAGGCGTTCTCCTCACGGTCCAGTTGCCTCAAGGTGAAGATGGTCCCGTTTCCCGGATGAATGTTGAACAAACGGTCCATGTCCGTGCGCCGGTCAATGGAGTACCTGGACAAAAAAAATAAAAATAAAATAATATAAATGAACCGATCTGTAGCTCTCACTGAGTCACGCATTCTAGAATTCCTCAGAGGGCCTGTAGGGACTAAGGCTTTGTGAATACTGCCACTGGATTGGCCAGATTGGAACAGTGTTTCCATTGGCTCAAATCAGCCAGTGATCATGGAATCCCCACTCACTACAACTCAAACACACTCTTCCATTCAATCTCAAACAGTACAGACTTTAACTCCATAGCAGGCCCACTGTTTTACACCATCCAATGGGCCTTTGTTGTATGGGTTATATGGATATAATATAGGCTGTTCTATTTAAGGCTTAGTTTAGAGGGGTGAATTCAATTGCACGTCATGTGTTTACATAATTATTGGGAGAATAAGTCAAGACAGATTCATAAGACTGGGTTGTGTCTGGCATCTGAAAACATATTGGCCTGCCCTGTATCCAATCAAATTATGTGTCCTTAACTTTGGCTTACAAGTGCATGCAAGAGTTACAAGAGATCCTTTTTTTTTTTTAACACAAACTCAGTTTGTAATACTGTTCAGAATTTGCCAAATTGTGTTTGTGAAGAAGATTTAAAAAAAATAAAAATTGTTTTCAATTGTAAATCAAAATGAACAACAAATGTTTATTGAACCCAATCCATTGTCTTCATCCCCTAGAGCAGTGATCTCAGACTTCAGTTATGGGAGGTTACAGTGTCTGCAGGTTTTTTTGTGGTCTATTTTCAATCCACAGTGAATTCAGGCCTTGGAAACAAGGTTCCTGGACTCTATCGGTTAAATAAAATAATCTTTTAAACGCTGAAACACACCGAAAACCAGCAGACGCTGCTGCTGCCAAGGACAATTCTGCTTTACATTATACAGCCAAGTGACTAACTCACTGAACTCAGTCAGTAATTTGTGCTTTCCAACCCATCCTCTAAAACTGCCAGTTGCAACATGCAGCAATAATAGAAGATTGATGATCTTGTTTTATTTGTATTATGTATTATCTTAATGAATGTTTGGCACCTAAGGGTTTATTCTTGTTGTTGTAAATATTTATGTATTATTATTTTATTGTAGGATTTGGCGGATGTGGGCCCTGGACACACGGGGCACCTCAGGAGATGCACCATAGAGACTTTGTCCTGGCAGAGTGTAATACATCAGTCTGATTAATGGGCAGCTGGCTGGCAGGATGTTAGCCAGAATTGGAAGAGGAAGCTTCGCCTCTGGGAGAGGTGGGGGTTGGTGGGCGGTGGTGCTGGTGGTGGGCGGTGGTTGGTTTTGGGGGGGGGGGGGGGGTTTACGCAGAGTCTCCCAGGAACCCACTGCCTGAGCTCCGCACAGCTTTTATAGAAACTTTTTTTTCCCCTTGTTTTCCCTTGTTTTTTTTTTCTGACAAAAAAAAGAGAAGGCAAAACACTCAGCTTTTTTTTATTTTAAATGATCGCTCCCCTCCCCCATCTCTTGCATCGCTTAAGCTCGTTTAGTCCACCGTTGTCCGATTTCTAATTGCCTTTCTAATATTCTCAATAATTCAGCTGGTCCGGCCCCTCCCCTGATTAAACGCGGGAGATCATTCCGCTTTAATGCGAGCCCTTAAGTGCTGTTCTCAGCCAGCCCAGGACTTGTAATTGGCCTTTTTTCCCGCTCTCGTGTTTACACGGGGCGGGGGGGTGGGGGGTACAGATTGAGGAAAGGGGTTTGTGTTGCTGTGTTGCAGCTCAAATATTTGCTTACTGAACTGAGGTACGGGGAAGAGGGGCGGTCGGTTTTAATAAAGATCAGAGCGGCCCCCACGCTCTTTCGCTTGCGGCTCCGGGTCTCGGAAGGGCCTGCCGGCTGCTCGTCTCCGAGCGGGAGCCGGGCGATCCGAGGAAAAGCCGGGAGAATCCAGACACGGCTGCGGTGATCCTTAAAGGGGCTAATACGCCTGCCGTGCTGATATTTCGGCTCCATTCATTTGATCCGGCCGGATAGTAGACTGAGCGTCCCCAAACATTACAATACCCTGTGATACTGTAAGCACTGCCAGTACACGCAATACTTATATTTCACATCCAGGTCACTGTATTTTTTGGTAGAGAATCTGGCAGTGAGCTGCTGCCACCTTAGCACACACCTTTATACCGGAATACACACCTGCTAGCATTAGCTTTTTATACAGGGGGCTTTGCATTTGCATGACATCGCTGTACTTGCTGGGTAGATGACCTGAGACATCTAGACTAGAGTCTGTCTCAAACTCACATCCTGGAGGCCACAGTGTCTGCAGGTCTTTTTGGTTTCCTTTCAATCAGCAGTCAGATTTGGCCTTGGAGATGAGGCGGGAAGACTGAATGACCTGAATTATGGATTTACACCAAGTACACGGAGAACCAGCACACTCTGTGGCCCTCCAGGAATTAAGTTTAAGATCCCAATTGTAACCCCTACCCTACCTCACACAGGTGACTCAGTCCTGTGCGCTAACCCCTACCTCACACAGGTGACTCAGTCCTGCGCGCTAACCCCTACCTCACACAGGTGACTCAGTCCTGCGCGCTAACCCCTACCTCACACAGGTGACTCAGTCCTGCGCGCTAACCCCTACCTCACACAGGTGACTCAGTCCTGCGCGCTAACCCCTACCTCACACAGGTGACTCAGTCCTGCGCGCTAACCCCTACCTCACACAGGTGACTCAGTCCTGCGCGCTAACCCCTACCTCACACAGGTGACTCAGTCCTGCGCGCTAACCCCTACCTCACACAGGTGACTCAGTCCTGCACGCTAACCCCTACCTCACACAGGTGACTCAGTCCTGTGCTCTAACCCCTACCTCACACAGGTGACTCAGTCCTGCACGCTAACCCCTACCTCACACAGGTGACTCAGTCCTGTGCTCTAACCCCTACCTCACACAGGTGACTCAGTCCTGTGCGCTAACCCCTACCTCACACAGGTGACTCAGTCCTGCGCGCTAACCCCTACCTCACACAGGTGACTCAGTCCTGCGCGCTAACCCCTACCTCACACAGGTGACTCAGTCCTGCGCGCTAACCCCTACCTCACACAGGTGACTCAGTCCTGCGCGCTAACCCCTACCTCACACAGGTGACTCAGTCCTGCGCGCTAACCCCTACCTCACACAGGTGACTCAGTCCTGCGCGCTAACCCCTACCTCACACAGGTGACTCAGTCCTGCGCGCTAACCCCTACCTCACACAGGTGACTCAGTCCTGTGCGCTAACCCCTACCTCACACAGGTGACTCAGTCCTGCGCGCTAACCCCTACCTCACACAGGTGACTCAGTCCTGCACGCTAACCCCTACCTCACACAGGTGTCTCCCTGAGTTCTGCCCTCTAACCCCACACAGGTGTGTTACCTGATGAGGCTGCGGCTGGTATCGGGGTCGGTGGCGCTCACTGATCCGATGGTCGTACCACTGTTTGCATCCTCTTTCACCTCCATCACGTAGCTGTCCCGCTCGAAGACTGGGGGCTCGTCTACGTCCTCCACCGTGATCTTTACCGTGGCCGTGTCCCGAAACGAGCCCATGGAACTGAAGCGCGGGTCCAGACGAGTATTCTCTACCTGCACCTTTAGTACATACGCCACCTTCCTCTCAAAGTTCAGAGGCTAATACACACACACAAACACACGCACGTACACACGCACCCATACACACACAGAAGACATGCAGTCAGGTATGTAAAAATCACATTAACACATGTGTGTTCTTATAGTAGTCTAACACACAAGCACAAAGATCAACAGGACTACAGGTTGTTCTGCTGGTCCCTGGGCTGATGGACGCACTCAACAAAAACAACATATTGCAAAGACAAAATAACACATGTTTCTTTACAACCGTATAAATGCAGTTATTCACAGTCTATAGGCTGAAGGACAAAAACAAACACACACACACACACACTCTGTCTGCGTGTGTGTGCATGCATGCATGTGTGTATGTGTGCATGAGTGTGGCTTGGGTGTGTACGTGCATGTGTGCGTGCGTGTGTGTGCGTGTGTATGTGCCTGCATGTGTGTGTGTGTGTGTGTGCGTGTGCATGTGTGTGCATGTGTGTGTATGTGTGTGTGTGTGTATGTGTGTGTGTGAGTGTGAGTGTGTGCGTGCGTGTGCGTGTGTGTGCGTGTGTGTGTATGTGTGTGTGTGAGTGTGAGTGTGTGTGTGTGCGCATGTGTGTGTACATGTGCGCGTGTGTGAGTGTAGGGCGTCAGTGTAGTATAATGGTTAAGGAACTGGACTTGTAACCAAAAGGTTGCAGGTTCGATTCCCATGTAGGACACTGCCGTTGTACCCTTGAGCAAGGTACTTAACCTGAATTGCTTCAGTATATATCCAGCTGTATGAATGGATAAATGTAATAAGATGTAATAAGAAGTTGTCAGTCGCTCTGGATAAGAGCGTCTGCTAAATGCCTGTAATGTAATGTGTGCGCATGTGTGTGTGCATGTGTGCATGTGTGAGTGTGTGTGTGTGCGTGTGTGAGTGTGTGTGCGTGTGTGTGCGTGTGTGCGTGTGTGCATGTGCGTGTGCGCGTGTGTGCGTGAGTGTGTGAGTACATGTGTGTGAGTGCATGTGTGCGTGTGTGTGCATGTGCGTGTGCATGTGTGTGCATGTGTGTGCACGTGTGTGTACATGTGTGTGCGTGTGTGTACATGTGTGTGTGCATGTGTGCGTGCATGTGTGTGTACATGTGTGTGCGTGTGTGTGAGTGAACACTGTAGTGTTTATAATTAAAATTATTTTGTTCCAGGACAATAAACGTGAGTGACTAATGCAGGGCCCAGTGAGAGCAGCTCATACAAGCGATGGCTCCTCTCTTTAATAAGGCAAAAGCATTTGATTGGAGGCCTCCGTGTCAGAAATGAGAGTTTGTGTGGCGTCACGTGGACTTTGATCCCTGCAATCAGCCTGGATTATGCACTTCTGCAGTCACAATCAGCCTGGATTATGCACAAGCAGCCTCGTCATGGCCAACAGCTGGAAAAGGCAACTATGTGCTTTTTTTTTTCTTATTTCTTTTCTTTTACTGCAGCCTGAAAGTTCTGGATCGATTCAAAGCCAAGAACGAGGCTGTGGGTGAACTGGCCTTTTTCTCCTATGTGTCTGTGCAGGACAGCAATATACAGCGAGTGCAAAGCTTGGGTGATAGGCGCCGTTAAAATAATCAATTCATCCATGTGATCCCGCTACAATCACACTGATGGATGTAGATAGAAACGGGAGGTATGGCTGCGCCACAAGTGTGCAATGAAAAATATCTTTTTACATTGTAATTTATTTCCCTACAGTATTTGTACTGTATGTCATTTACATATTAAAGCGTCTGCCATGCGATTCCCTGCAGTAAATAAATGAAAGTCCACGCTGGCCGGCGAGTGAAGGCGCATTTATAATCGTAAGATCGCTGCATCAGTTACTCGGCGTCTCGGATTGGGGAAAATGAAAATGAGAGCGTGTTAAATAAAGAATGTGTAATTATCATCACTCTTTGTTTAGATTGCAAAGTGCTAATTGATGTCAAAAAGACAAATTAAGAAAGGGAAAATAGGAAGCCGAAGTGGCAGGCAATACATTTGCTGAAGATTGTAAAAAAAAAAAAATGAAAGAAAAGAAAGACATAGAAAGAGTAAGAGCTGCTCTCGCCACCCCCCCCCCCCCAAACCCCCCCGCTGATTAACCCTTACAGGTCTACTATTTTATTTATTTATTTTAAAATCTAGGTCTATAATGTACCATCAGGTGCTTCATGACTTTTTTCCCCCAGCAGAAACTGATTCTGTCTGTACTTGGCGCTCTCCAAGGTCCTGAAAGGAGCTGAGTTTACAGCCGCCCTGCCTCCACAGATCTATATATCATCACGATGGACTTTGATAGGTGAAAGGTGCCCCCCAATCCAGTCTATCCAGTTTTAAAGTGATTTTTATGCCACAGATTATTATGCATCCAGATTGGATGCATTGCGAACTCGCTTCCTATTGGCTAGTCTGCGGTGATGCCTCTGATTTAAAAACAGCAGGATCAGATTTCAGCTTCAGAATACAAGTTACAGTTTTTACACAAAACGATGGCGAAGTTACGAGTCAAAATTTTGCATTGGGATTTTGCATTGTGTGTGACTGGAAAGGCTTTCTAAGATTAATTATGATTATATATGATATCATCCAACATCTTTCAATGCTTAGGCCTTCTCTGACCTAAACTAGACCCAGTAACATCAAAACATTGTCCAAAGGTGTGCATTATAGTGCTACCTCTCACTAAGAGGTAGTCCTTTTGATGTTTCCCTGACAACCATTAGCAAAATTAAATAAACTGTAAAAAAAAATGTAAATATGTGGACTTTAAAAAATAAATTGATAAATATTTTTCACCACTGTATATTTGGCAATATCTGAAAGAAGCAGCAAGTTCTATATTTGTCCATATATTGCCACAATACCTTCTCTGCTCTTGATAGTATATGTTTGATATACTGCAGTATATTCCCTTACGGTAAGGGAAGTTACAGCACATTTTCTGTTCATATCAGAGAGTACCTGTCTCCTGTTTTAATCAGTGATTTCCTCTTTTAGCATTTTTTTTTAATTGTAAAATGTTTAAATTACCTTTTTGATGGTGATGACCCCCTCTTGAGTGGTCCGGTCCGTGATGATGTCGAAAGTTTCGAGTCCGTCCCCTCCGATGACGCTGTAGTCCATCTCGGCGTTGACCCCGATGTCCGCGTCTGTGGCTTTAATGCGACCGATTGGAGACCCAGTCCCCATGGACTCCGGGACGCTGAACTGATACACACCTGGAGTGACGCATAGAAAGAGTTCAGAACCCAGACTGAGCAACACATAAACCCTGCACCTGTGTGTGTGTGTGTGTGTGTGTGTGTGTGTGTGTGTGTGTGTATGTGCGTGCATGTGCAGTAGGTGTGTTTGTGTGTGTGTGAGTGTGTATGTGTGTGCGCGCATGTGTGTGTATGTGTGTGTGTGCGTGTGTTTGTGTGTGCAGTTTGTGTGTGTGTATGTGTGTGTGTGTGTGTGTGTGCGTGTGTGTGTGTTTGTGTGTGTGTGTGTATGTGTGTGTGTGTGTGCGTGTGTGTGTGTTTGTGTGTGTGTGTGTGTGTGTGTGTGTGTGTGGCCCTGTATTCGTCCTGTTCACACCAACAGTCTCTTCTCTTCAGAGTGAAGCGTGTGAGTTGTAGGGGGGAGATGGACAGATGGACAGATAGAATAGTAGAAAGAGAGAGAGATAGAGAGGGTGGCATTACTCTGCTAGACAACAATACTACCATAGCCTGACCACCAGACTCCTCTGAATGAATATTCTGCTGAGGCTAACACCCTCCCACCCCCTGCTCGGCCCCGCCTATTCATCCACACGGGGTGGGATGACAGTGTTTGTTTCGCCACTAAAAGGTGTGATGAATCGAGGGTGGGGAAGGGTTAAGCGCTCAACCCCCCCCCCCCCCAACCCCAAAACCACACCCTCCACTTCTGCACTACTACTGAAGGGAAACTGAGCGACAGCAGCAATCTGCCAGTCTGGGTCAGCAGAGCCTGCAATCTATAAGATGTGCCACATAAAGGGTGTGAGTGAGAGAGAGAGAGAGAGAGAGAGAGGGTGTAAGAGGGTGTGAGAGGGTGTTAACATGGGGGGAAGACAGTGTGGATGAATGAGAGAGAAAGGGAGAGCTAGATAGAGAGAGAGCTAGATGGAGAGAGAGAGAGAGAGAAATTAAAAGGTGAGATGTGTGTGTGTGTGAGAGAGAGAAAGAGAGAGAGATAAAACCCAAAGAGTGCACTCTTTTAATTTAATAGGGATTACCAGACTGATCTGATGCACTTTACGAGACCCGGCGCTCCATCATACGGCTCTACATTTAATTACTCCCTGACTTCAAGAGCCAGCGACAGCGACACAATAACAGGAACGGGCCGGGTCCCAGAGCGTGCCAACGAGCCCCCCCCATCGCTCCCTACAGTAATCCAAACTCATTCTGAAACGGAGAGCAGATGGAGACTCTGCCTTATCACGAGGTCCTGGGGGGTTTGGGGGTGTGGGTGGCGGTATTTACTCTGAGGGAACCTTGGCGGGTTCGGGCGGGGGGGAGGTGTGCATGGCGGTATTTACTCTGAGGGAACCTTGGCGGGTTCGGGCGGGGGGGAGGTGTGCATGGCGGTATTTACTCTGAGGGAACCATGGCGGGTTCGGGCGGGGCGGAGGTGTGCATGGCGGTATTTACTCTGAGGGAACCTTGGCGGGTTCGGGCGGGGGGTAGGTGTGCATGGCGGTATTTACTCTGAGGGAACCTTGGCGGGTTCGGGCGGGGGGGGTGTGGGTGGCGGTATTTACTCTGAGGGAACCATGGCGGGTTCGGGCGGGGGGAAGGTGTGCATGGCGGTATTTACTCTGAGGGAACCATGGCGGGTTCGGGCGGGGGGAAGGTGTGCATGGCGGTATTTACTCTGAGGGAACCATGGCGGGTTCGGGCGGGGGGAAGGTGTGCGTGGCGGTATTTACTCTGAGGGAACCATGGCGGGTTCGGGCGGGGGGGGTGTGGGTGGCGGTATTTACTCTGAGGGAACCTTGGCGGGTTCGGGCAGGGGGGAGGTGTGCATGGTGGTATTTACTCTGAGGGAAGCGGGGCGGGTTCGGGCGGGGCGGAGGTGTGCATGGCGGTATTTACTCTGAGGGAACCTTGGCGGGTTCGGGCAGGGGGAAGGTGTGCATGGCGGTATTTACTCTGAGGGAAGCGCGGCGGGTTGTCGTTGACGTCGGACAGGCTGATGTTGACGGTGGTGGTGCCGGAGAGACCGCCCATCTGCCCCGCCATGTCTTTGGCCTGGATCACCACCTGGAAGTGCTCCCTGTTCTCTCTGTTCATGTGTGGCAGGGCTGTCCGGATGATTCCTGTAAGGGGGAGGAGTTAAACATCTTGTGAAGCGATTCCAACTTTACAGCGAGGGCTCCTGTAATGTCCGCCAAACTAAAAGGTGCTGTGACCACGACCCTGACTTGGATTAAACGTTTAGAAAATGGATGGATGGATGGATGGATGGATAGATAAATAAATAAACAATATAAAATAAACAGCAGCGATGTGAAAGAGAAGCAGAGTGTGCGGAGAGATTTAGTCTCTCCATCGTTTGAGGACGGCTGTTCGTCACGCAGTTGGAGACGGATGTGATTCCACAATCGCTTATGGAATGACTGCGTGCAGTGCGCTGCGATTGAGGGAATGGCTCACATGCAGATTGGGCCATAATGGGATAATTCCATATGGTACACATATTGGAAGTGTCACTCCGCATGTGCGCAGCGATACTTTAATATTATTCGAAAATGGATTATTATATATCATTTTTGTTTACTGCATATGGGGAACGTCACTGTATGTTTCGAGCTACATTTCAATATTGTTCAAAAATGACATACCATATGGTACGCCGGCTCAAAGACTCACTCAAAGTCAAAGGCAAAAAGTAAATTTGGCAAACCTCCTCAACTACTCAACTTCTAGAAATGGAAACTTTTAAATAATGTCTGTTCCAATATTTGAAAAATCATTTTATTTATTTATACAAATTACATATGTGTACGTGCATGCCTGCATGCATGCATTTGCGGGTGTGAACTCACATCCGCCGTGACTGTGAGTTCAGATTAAAAGAGCGTGCAGTTTCACATCACAGTAGAGACGGCAGGCAGAGCTCACATCCGCCGTGACTGTGAGTTCAGATTAAAAGAGCGTGCCGTTTCACATCACAGTAGAGACGGCAGGCAGAGCTCACATCCGCCGTGACTGTGAGTTCAGATTAAAAGAGCGTGCAGTTTCACATCACAGTAGAGACGGCAGGCAGAGCTCACATCCGCCGTGACTGTGAGTTCAGATTAAAAGAGCGTGTAGTTTCACATCACAGTAGAGACGGCAGGCAGAGCTCACATCCGCCGTGACTGTGAGTTCAGATTAAAAGAGCGTGTAGTTTCACATCACAGGTCTGCGTTTGAGACCTCCCTGCAGAGCTCCGGCTTCCCTGCCTTGCGGTCGGTTTGCAGTTAAACACGAAAATATCAAAGAATGAAAAGTGAAACTGTCTATATGGGATTCCAGGGTTCCAACTTTGTTCTTTCCTTTTTTAACTTCGGCGGAAATACTCTTGGTTGTGTATCAAACGGCAGCGATTATCAATGCAGGCTCATGAGTCAGACTGTGATCCCAGCCACTCAACTGAAATTTAAATGTAACTGCCATTAAAAAAAGCTCCTCAGGCTCATCCATCAATGGAAATGTTAGAGGGGGAAGCAACATGTCGAGAAAACTGCGGTGAATGGCTTTACAACTGAGGCACATTTTTAGTGTAGTTTCGCAGTGGCCTTTTTATCCCATGCAAGTAACTCTCTAACTCTCTTCCTCTCTATCTGCTGGCCATTCGCTATCTCTGTTTGTGTCTCACTCACTATTGCTATTACAATATGGCATAGTTGCTGGGTGTGTCCCAATACTCGAAAAATGCATCCTCCTTTCCTCCACTACCACCTTCTCTCCTCTGTGCCACGGAAACCGATATTTGTGTTATAAGTTAATGTTGCTGATTACATATTAATTAATATTTAACCATTAATATGTAATTACTGTCTCAACACAAACCGCAATGTCAGGTAAATTGTATACTGTACATGCAACTACTTGAAATGTACAGACAGTTTTGCATACGTCCGGGTAGGAGACGAGTGGAGGAGTGAAGAATATTGGGACGCACCCGCTGTCTGTCTGTCCTTCTGTCTATCTGTACACCCACCCCCTCTCTCTTTCTTGCTCTCTATCTCTTTCTCTCTCTCTCTCTCTTTTATTTGATTGGTTTTATAGTTTCGTATTGATTTTATAGTGGTATTAATATTTATTTATTTATTTTTGACTCTCTTGGTATAGGGTCCCTTTATCTTTATTTTAAATACATTGTCATGGATTGGAAGTTATAGTATTTTAGCTTGTCTGTAAATTATTTCTTGCATTATTAATTAAAAGTGACATAAAAATAAAAAATCTCTCTCCCTCTTTCAATTTCAATTTGAAGGTGCTTTGTTGGCATGACATGTACTGTGTTGCCAAAGCAAATGTTACAAACAACAACAATAATAATAATAACAATAATCAATAAATAAATAAGAATGAACTCAACTTGTTAGCAAATATACACATAACACACATACAACATAAACATCATACACATATTGTCATATGTATGACTTATGATATACAAAACTTATTAACTAACTGCAGGTGTTGTGCTTCTGCGTCGATGGCAAGTTGCTATATATAAAGCAGCTAGTGGGGCTGTGTGTCCTTCACCTAGTAGAATTGGTAACCTTTCTTCATCTGAAAGTTTGGCAAAATTTGGAAGTATTGTTGCTGTTTTTTCCAAAAAATCATTCCGAATTTTTCTATATTTATTTATATATCTCTCTCTCTCTCTCTCTCTCTCTCTCTCTCTCTCTCTCTCTCTCTCTCTGACAGGGATGGTGTATCGGAGTGGATTATAACCGGTGACTTTAATCTGCCAGACGCTGATTTGCGTTGCCTCCATTTCCACTGTATTTAAATAAGGACACACACGGGAACTGTTCCAGAGCGCACATTAAAAACTGATTCATTTTGTGAGCTTCTCTGCTAAACTGGGGGTGGGAGAAATAGAGGGGCCTAATTCCCCATCTCCTGTTAGTACTGAGTGGCATTGGGATAATGGCTCACCTGTTTCGGGGTCGACAGAGAAGTAGGGTTGCCCCTGCAGGATGCTGTAGACCAATCGGGCGCTGTTTCCGTACGTGGAGTCGTCCGCGTCTATCGCGGTCACTTGTACCACATAGGTGCCTAGAAGAGAAAGAAAAGGTGAGGCTTCAGTGTCATTTACAAATAAACATCTCTTCCAAAACATGCACAAAATTCTGTATTTCACATCTGAAACTCAATCATCAACGTCAATTGCTGATGTGTTCCAGCATCAAAGTGCTTACTTTAAGTAATTGATTGGCTAAACTATGACTTAGCCGTAGCTTACTGTGTGAACTAGACTCAATGTTCATGTCTATAGATAGCTGTTACTTTACCATAGAGATGTACTTTATCTGACCTGTTTGTAGTTGTTTCAATGACCTTTGGTTTGCACTTATTGTTTGTCGCTTTGAATAAAAGCGTCCGCCAAATTAATGTAATTGAATGTAAAGTTTCCACACACCTCGATTCCAAGATGCCAAACTTATCTGCGGATTCTTGTTCTATATAATGTCATCGTTTCATGCTTTAATTTAGCACTGTTTGTTAGCCTGTCCGACTGCCCACGAAGATGTGGCGGCTTAAAGCTTTTAGATTTTTCTAAAAGACACACCTTTTTAAACAATTTCTCCACCTTTTCTCAACTGTCAATACATACTCTCCTTGAACCATCGCTTGTTCGTAAAAATTTACGCCAGCAGTCGCACGTATTGAGATGTTCTGTTCGATCCCAAGTGCAAAAATTGAAGCCCGGCGCTGTGTAAAATAAATAAATAAATAAATAATAATTTCAATTAAATAAAATATTTTTTAAAAGATTCTGGCGGAAGATTCTGGACGACGGAAGATAAAAGCCTAACTTGGCCCGTCTGCTTGTCGCAGTGCCAGTAGTCTGAAGGTGAGGTTGGAGGAGAAGGAGGGAATTGAGGTTATGAGTGTGACATCACAGACAGACGCCCGACTCATTCAAGACTTCTGGGACTCAGCCGACGTACATGAGAGAGAGTCCCTAGGGCTATGAGCCTCGAACCGGGCCCTGCTGCTCGCAGAACTGTGCCAGGTCTTAGTCTCACATCCTGAGCAAATCTCTCATTAAATCGTCTAAAGCAGGGGTGTCCAATCTTATCCAACAAGGCCCGGTGTGGGAGCACATTTTTTGTTTTAGCCCAGCACTACGCCACCTGATTAAACTAATTAACTAATCATGGTCTTCTGTCAGGACCTTGTTAAGTAGGATCAGGTGCTGTTATAGTGCTGGCCTAAGACAAAAACCTGCTCCCACACCGGCCCTTTTAGGATAACATTTTACACTCCTAGTCTAAAGAGTACTAAATACCAAACCAATAAAGGTAAGCTTTTAAATTAAAATCTCTGAATCTAAATTTAAGTAGTGATTTTTTTTTTTGTAGGGGCTCATGATCCAAGGTACATGACCAAGAAATTATCTTTGCGGTGAGCAGACACACTATTTGCCTTTTGTCTGATATTTCTTATGGAACTTTTGTTTTATTACTAATGCTAGTTGAATTGAATGTAACTATTTAAATTGAGCTCATTGGGAAAGTTTTCAGAAGGTTTGCTGTCCCAAAGCCTACACTGAACCCATTCTGAAATGGTTATCGATGTGATGTTTTTCCTGACGAAATTACAACCATGAGTATCTGTGTCTGTGACATCGGTGGGACGTTTCTCCCTGTGTTTGACACAGCTTTTTTTTTTGGAACAGCAGATACTTTCAGATACCGTTCTTTCTCTCGATAGCACAACAACACAAATTGGAATTGAACCAGAATGTTCTGCAGCGTTCCAGAAATGGTTTGGTGCCAGTTGGGTAGATACTCTCTCTCTGAGGCAAGTTCACACTTCTCTCTCTCTCTCTTTCTCTCTCTCTCTTTCTATCTCTCTCTCTCTCTCTCTCTCTCTCTCTCTCTCTCTCTCTCTTTCTCTATCTATCTCTCTCTCTCTCTCTCTCTCTCTCTCTCTTTCTCTCTTTCTCTCTTTCTATCTCTCTCTCTCTCTCTCATGTTTCTTTCTCTCCAGCCTCCCCTGGAACATGCTATCTATAGAGCAGATAGAAATCCATCAGTGTCCGTGCGCGCCCCTCCCCACCCCCCCCCCCCTCCCGTTTTGCTTTACATCTTATCAGGTAATCATCTGGGCATTCTGCTGGGAATGATGTCATCCATACATGCAGCGCAGCCTGCATTTAACTGCGCCCTATTACTCCTCGCGCTCGTTAAAGTCGTTTGTCTGCTCAATTCAATTTGTATACGCGGTTAATGAGCCAGAGTCTACACTGTCTGTGTACCCTGAACCATTAAAGGGAGAAAAAATAACATTTGACCTACAATTCCACCGAGTACAAAGACCCCCCGCCCATTTAAATGCAATTGCTTATTATCGTTTGTTTTTTTTGCATATCTGCTCGTATATTGTCAGTTGAGCGCTTGAGTAATCACTTTAACCCATTAACTGGCACATTAGGAATCCTCCTGAACATCAAACTCCCAACATCGCAGAAGACGACACCCTTTTTACGGTATTGGAATTGCCGACATGGCAAACATGGTTCCCCCTTTCTCTAGGACTCCACCGGCCCTGTTTTTTTCACACTGCTGAATACTACAGAGGCATCATTTTGCGATCAACACTGCACCACACTGCAATGCTCTTACAGGGGAATGCCGTGAACAAGAGGACAAATTATTATTATTTTTTTTTTTTCTTCTTCTCTCCTTGTTTCAGGATTCTGTAAATGAACTGAAATCTACTGAGATTACATCTGGAGCTTTGTATTTTAGCTGTAATCATAAACTGACCACACACAACTTTTATTACATTGAGATACTGTTAAGATTGAATGGAGGTTATAACCATCATACATATTATAGATTGAATAATACTTTTGAAGGGTTTAATAATCCAGGATGTTGGATATGCATTTTTATATGCCTGGACTTTCTCTTCCTCTTTTTTTTGCATCTTTAGTGGACAGTTTTTGGGTTGCATTGAGTGCTTGAATGTGTGATAATTAAATATGTTATGATATTTAGAAAAATGTAACAAAAAAAAGTAAAATCCACGTATTTGAAACTTACCGACTTCTACCATTTCTGGGACACTGGCGGTGTACACGTCCTTCGAGAACTTTGGCTCGTTGTCGTTGATGTCGTGGATCTTGATGATGAACTCGGACTCTGGCTCCAGGGGGTGGTTGTTGAATTTGTTGACGGCCTGAGCGCGCAGTGTGTAGTAGGCTTTCTCCTCTCTGTCCAGCCTCTTGGTGGCGTGAATGTCTCCCGAGTTTTCATCGATCAGAAACAAGCTGCCGGCCCCATCTCCATTCAGTACGTACTTCACACTGCCATCCCCTTTGTCCTGGTCTGAGTGGAGCTGTGGAGAGGAGACTACAGTGAAACTCACAGGAACATAGACTACAGCTGTGGAGACTACAGTGAGACTCACAGCAACATCGGCTACAGCTGTGGAGACTACAGTGAGACTCACAGCAACATAGACTACAGCTGTGGAGACTACAGTGAGACTCACAGCAACATAGACTACAGCTGTGGAGACTACAGTGAGACACACAGCAACATCGGCTACAGCTGTGGAGACTACAGTGAGACTCACAGCAACATAGGCTACAGCTGTGGAGACTACAGTGAGACTCACAGCAACATAGACTACAACTGTGGAGACTACAGTGAGACACACAGCAACATAGGCTACAGCTGTGGAGACTACAGTGAGACTCACAGCAACATAGACTGCACCTGTGGAGACTACAGTGAGACACACAGCAACATAGACTACAACTGTGGAGACTACAGTGAGACACACAGCAACATAGGCTACAGCTGTGGAGACTACAGTGAGACTCACAGCAACATAGACTGCACCTGTGGAGACTACAGTGAGACACACAGCAACATAGACTGCACCTGTGGAGACTACAGTGAGACACACAGCAACATAGACTACAGCTGTGGAAACTACAGTGAGACTCACAGGAACATAGGCTACAGCTGTGGAAACTACAGTGAGACTCACAGCAACATAGACTACAGCTGTGGAGACTACAGTGAGACACACAGCAACATCGGCTACAGCTGTGGAGACTACAGTGAGACTCACAGCAACATAGACTACAGCTGTGGAGACTACAGTGAGACACACAGCAACATAGGCTACAGCTGTGGAGACTACAGTGAGACTCACAGCAACATAGACTACAACTGTGGAGACTACAGTGAGACACACAGCAACATAGGCTACAGCTGTGGAGACTACAGTGAGACTCACAGCAACATAGACTACAACTGTGGAGACTACAGTGAGACACACAGCAACATAGGCTACAGCTGTGGAGACTACAGTGAGACTCACAGCAACATAGACTGCACCTGTGGAGACTACAGTGAGACACACAGCAACATAGACTACAGCTGTGGAAACTACAGTGAGACTCACAGGAACATAGGCTACAGCTGTGGAGACTACAGTGAGACACACAGGAACATAGGCTACAGCTGTGGAGACTACAGTGAGACTCACAGCAACATAGACTACAGCTGTGGAGATTACAGTGAGACTCACAGCAACATCGGCTACAGCTGTGGAGACTACAGTGAGACTCACAGCAACATAGACTGTACCTGTAGAGACTACAGTGAGACTCACAGCAACATAGACTACAGCTGTGGAGACTACAGTGAGACTCACAGGAACATAGGCTACAGCTGTGGAGACTACAGTGAGACTCACAGCAACATAGACTACAGCTGTGGAGACTACAGTGAGACACACAGCAACATAGGCTACAGCTGTGGAGACTACAGTGAGACACACAGCAACATAGGCTACAGCTGTGGAGACTACAGTGAGACTCACAGCAACATAGACTACAGCTGTGGAGACTACAGTGAGACTCACAGCAACATAGGCTACAGCTGTGGAGACTACAGTGAGACTCACAGCAACATAGACAACAGCTGTGGAGACTACAGTGAGACTCACAGCAACATAGACTACATGTGTGGAGACTACAGTGAGACACACTGATATAGACTACAGCTGTGGAGATTAAAGTAAGACTCTAATACAGAATGTCACCATCTCAACGTCAGCATCACTCACTACTCTGAGATTTTAGTATAATATTTAATGTATCCCCTGTTGGAACTCAAGATCTTTTTGATCAATATTTCAATAAAATGTTCTTCCAGACGAATCCTCACAGGTCAAAATATTGACTAAATCAATCGCCTGAAAGACCCTCTGGTTGTAAATTATAAGCTGCCTGTATCTGGTCCAGGAGAATTTAGCCTCATTTACAACATTGTCTTGTGGAAAAGGCCGCTTTAGCTGTGGAATTGCTGTGCGAGTCTGTGGCTCCCAGTGATAAATGAGCCTGTCCTCTGCAGTCGCACAGTTGCGTAAGAATAACCTTTAAGTCCCGTTTCTTCCAATGAAACAAGCAGCCTTAATGTGCCTTATGATGTATGACTTTTGCACAAGGTTTGATTCGCTCCCAGATAGTTTGTTAACACACATTTTTTGGTTTTGTTTTGTGTACCCCTCTCCCCCCTTTTCATACTGTGCCACACAGTCAGTAGTTGGTTTATAAATACAGTTTTTCAAGGGGGATGGAGGGGTCTGTGATATCACAAACCATTAAAACAAGGAGGATGTAAAAGAATGATTGCAGTTTTACAAAGGGGGTGGTTTGTGTCCATGTCTTTAACAGGGGGTATGGCATCCTCTTGAATCCCCCCTCAAATTGACCCCTGCATACAGTGTTTTCTTTAGATTGCAATTTGGTTTGGTCAAAGTCTCCAGTCATGGTCATGCAGCAGTCATAGTGTGCATAGCACCTCCCTGATACTGTCCGTCTTCTCCTCAGTCATGGTCATACAGCAGTCACAGTGTGCATAGCACCTCCCTGATACTGTCCGTCTTCTCCCCAGTCATAGTCATACGGCAGTCACAGTGTGCATAGCACCTCCCTGATACTGTCCGTCTTCTCCCCAGTCATGGTCATACGGCAGTCACAGTGTGCATAGCACCTCCCTGATACTGTCCGTCTTCTCCCCAGTCATGGTCATGCGGCAGTCACAGTGTGCATAGCACCTCCCTGATACTGTCCGTCTTCTCCCCAGTCATGGTCATGCGGCAGTCACAGTGTGCATAGCACCTCCCTGATACTGTCCGTCTTCTCCCCAGGCCTCAGAAACGACCAGCAACTTATCTGACTGTGACATTTTAATCCAGGCATAACATTTTGTGAACATGTTTACATCGTCGCAGAGAACAGAAAAAAGGTCATCTGCTTTTAAAAATAAAATACGATAATGACCAAACTGCACTGGGATAGCACACTGGTCACTATCAAAAATGTTACTATTGTATGCAGTATTTTTACATGTATTTTCACGCACGCACACACACACACACACACACACACACACGCACGCACACACACACACACTGGGAGGGGGAAAGGTAAGAACTGTCTTGCATAAGAACTACTTAAATACATTAATGAATGAAAGACTGATATATTACACAGGGCTGGTTGAGGGCCACACTGGGTGACTTATTTAGTCCCTCCTGAGTGGACAGAGCATCCGTGTAGTGAAGAGTGCTCTCCACCCTGGGATCTACACGGCATATTCATACACCGCTCCACTTCAGGTGCTGCAAGCCTTTATTCATTTATTATGTTGTAAGAAGGCAAATACGGCGGAAAAGAGTGTCTGTCTTTCCGTATAAACATCCTTTATCACTGTCAAGTTCATTGGGAGATACCAAAGGCAAACAGCAGTGGAGGGAATATAAGCCCTCATCCAGCAAGGTGTGCCAGTGGGGTTTTACTACAAAGTGAAATTGATTAAGCCTGTCATTATAGCACGATTTATATGGCAACCGAGCAACTGCAGCAGCTCAGACCACCGTCCGAATCCTAATAATACACCTCCCTTATTACTGGAATTACCACGATGGGGAGTTTATTTTATTCTAGTTTTAAGCATGGCTATTGGATGTATGATTGTCCCGTCAAAGATTCTGGGCTCTCACATAGATTACTACAGTAGATCTCTGTGCATTGCGTACATTTCACCCCACCCCCACCCCCACCCCCACCCTGGGCCATAACCTGGCCTCCTTTCTCTTCGTCTCCCATGGCGACGGAAATTTACAGTTGCTTTGTCACTCACATCAGGAGAAAAAAAAAGGAAAAAAACTCTCTCAGAAATCAATCTGGCCACCCACGTGGATTTACAACATCCTCTGATCGATTTTATCGAAAATACAATTAAACCCTCACGGAAGGAGAAACGTCCCCCGACTACCGCCCGATGCCCCGCCCCCACCCCACACACACACACACACACACACACACACACACACACACACACGCATACACTAACACACACACACACACACACTTTTTTTCCTTGACCGGATTGTTCAAAATAAGTTAAATTAAACATAAAATCAATGAACGCGCAAGACGAAGCATCGTACACCTGTATGTGCGCCAGTCATGGTTTTTTACTTGATTTTCAGTCCAAGGGCGTGTCCTCCAGCCATCAGTGTTCACCCTCTTACTGCACTAGTTACCATCAGCACTGCATAAGACTACACAAGTCCAATAACTGTAAATGGAGGGGATGTGAGATTCTCTGCTTCTAACACAGAGAATCTGTGCCTCACGTGCCCTTTACACCGGGCTAGCCTGCTATCTGAGGAAGCTATCTATCCTACACCTTCTAATTGAATTAATTAGAACAGCTGGTTCTTTTCCTCGGTTACAAGCTGACCTTCCGGGGTCATCTATCAGAGAAGTGCATTCAGCTGAAACTGTTATGCTTCTTGTCTGTCTTTTCACCGATACATTAAAAAATGTTATCTTTTAATTAAGTCTTCCTTTATTTTTTTTATTATTTTTTTTTTTAAACGGCTCAGCTTTCCATTCAGCTGAATTTATTTTACTTGTTAAAGTAAAATGGGGTTGGCTGGACAAAAAAAGATAAAGTCATATAGATCCTGTCAGAGAGAGCAGATGTAAACACACACACACACATACATAAGTCAGTGTTCGCAGACAGCTGCTAAACAGTTATGTAAGGACATGATTCCGTTGCAAACTTTACCCACATTGCCTGCCTGCCTAACTGTCTGTCTGTCTGTCTGCTTCTTCTGACTGTCTGTGTGCCTGTCTACCTGTCTTCCTCTCCAGTCTGCCTACCTGTCTGTCTGTCTGCTTTTCCTGTCTGTCTGTGTGCCTATCTACCTGTCTGTCTACCTGTCTTCCTCTCATGTCTGCATACCTGTATGTGTGCCTGTCGACCTGTCTTTCTCTCCTACCTGCATACCTGTCTGTGTGCCTGTCTACCTGTCTTCCTTACCTGTCTGCATACCTGTATGTGTGCCTGTCGACCTGTCTTTCTCTCCTACCTGCATATCTGTCTGCCTACCTGTCTGTGTGCCTGTCTACCTGTCTTCCTCTCCTACCTGCATACCTGTCTGCCTACCTGTCTGTGTGCCTGTCTACCTGTCTTCCTCTCCTGCCTGCATTCCTGTCTGTGTGCCTGTCTGTGTGCCTGTCTACCTGTCTTCCTCGCCTGCCTGCATTCCTGTCTGTGTGCCTGTCTACCTGTCTTCCTCGCCTGCCTGCATTCCTGTCTGTCTACCTGTCTGCCTGTCCTCACAGCCATAGTTCTGGTGCAGAACAAGAGCTTATCACCTTATCATCAATGGGAGGCGCCCATATGCGGTGCGTCCACTGGGGAGCGCTACCGAGCCAAACGGGGAAAATCCGGCGTCTCCGCAGGATTAAAAACCTGCCAAGGTGAGCAGCTGCTAATGAGGAGCATAAGAGGAACCCAAAGCCCCGGTCGTCTGGGGATTCAGCGCTGGAGCTGACTCACACAGCCTCTCTCTGCCTTTTCGTCCTTCTCCCTCTCTTTCTCTCTTCCCCCTTGTGCCCTCTCTACCTCCCCCTCTCTTTCTCTTTCTCTCTTCCCCCTTGTGCCCTCTCTACCTCCCCCTCACTTTCTCTCCTTCTTTCTCCCCCTTGTGCTCTCTATCTCTCTTCCCCCCTTGTGCCCTCTCTACCTCCCCCTCTCCTTCTCTCTCTCTCTCTCTTTCCATGATCACCATCTCCACCAGAGGGGACGTTATCAGAGGGCTACTGAAACTGAATACGGAATAAAAAAACATTTGTTTCAAATGTTCCCCTGGACACGACCACTGGGCATTGACCAATTCTTGTCAGGAACTTTTATCAGATATGGTGATAGCAGTCTAAAACCGGTGGCTATTTTTTTTCTTTTGAATGTTTTTTTTTCAACAGTAATATTCACTTTAAACTTTAAGCCTAAAAACAGATAATCTTCTGAATGACGACTATAACCCTTCGTATCAGCTCTCTAATGAACTTCTGAATCTTCTCATCAATGAGCTCTCCACACAAAGGAAACACAGCACTGGGTCCTTGTTGGGGGTTTTAAAGGATTCTGCTTTTCTATCTTCATTTCCCTTGCCCCAATAATTTTTTTATGACTTCATCCTCTTTTTCTTTTTGCTCTCACTAACTCTCTCTTGTAACCCTCTCTCTCTCTCTCTCTCTCTCTCTCTCTCTCTCTCTCTCTCTCTCTCTCTCTCACTAACCCTCTCTCTCTCTCTCTCTCTCTCTCTCTCTCCCTCCCTCCCTCCCTCCCTGCTGATGAAGTCTTTATGGACAGCGCTCAAGAGAAGGATCTCTCCTATCAGGCGGGGGGGCAGAAGCCCTGATCTCTCTGTTCCTCTTTCCACTTGTCTGTGTGTCCGAGAGTGGCTTTCAGAAGGCTCCCTTAATGGAAAGCTGTAAAGCTCTCATGCCTTCCACTCACAACATCGTTCTCTTTCGCTTCCTCGTTTTATGTGATTTGAACTGTCTGCGGGCGCACTGGTTAAGACACTACATTTATCCACCTCCCAATTGCAGCTCACAGTGATGTCAGTATACAGTTGGTTGATGTAAAGATGGTGTCAGCAGTGGGATCTTGACCTCAGGCTCTGTTTAATTGTTCTGTATTGTACAATTTCCATCTTTTTCCCCATGAGCCAAAAAAAGTCTTATTTTCAGTCACAGACACTGATACTCATGGACACTTCCTGCTCAATGTTATTCTCAAAAACCCAACAATTCATTTTTGTCCCCTGTAGGTGACATAGGTGCCTGGTATCTCAAAAACTATAATATCCTACAATGCATAAACATACACCACAAGGGACTGCCTGACCTTAAGCTGTCATCTAACAAGGTGAGAAGCAAAATATGGATTATGAATTATAATCATTATAATCTAATACAAATGATGTACTGATAAATATCGAACCATCTTCCTTCACAGATATTTTTTTGAAGAGGGAAACCCCTGGAAAAACTGCCTAGGCCATATCTTTCATTTATTTGATGCTGTGGCATGTCAGAAAAATGGTGAAATCAACATTGTCTTTGAATCCTTTGGGCTCCCTTTTTCTCCCAATTTTTGGAATTTCCTGCAATATTAATGTACATTGACCGATGCGATGTGCACTATTGATTAGGGAGAACACAGACACTTCCTGTGCAGCTCGACAGGTTAACCTCAGGCATCTGGACGACCAGCGAAGGGCGCTGGTGTGCGCTGAGACGATGCCAACATTCCAACGGTCTAAAAACCCTGCCTCCACGGGCGATGCTAGACCCAATGCGCATCAGAATTTGCAATTAATGTCCGCAGACTGCATGTAGCACTTATGGAGTTAAATAGCTCTTATGAATGACCACTCATAGAGAGGGTTAACTAAGTACTTTTTGTTTTCTCCGCAAGTCTTCTCACATTCAAATCTGCTCAAATGCATTTAGTCAAATCTTTACCCAAATTTCTGAATGAGAACAGAAACCAGAGTGGCCAGCAGTGAATATGTTGCTGAAGGAGCACTGATATACCCTGGTGCATCTCAATTTTCACCACAGCGTTCATATTGGACCAGTGCTGTTTTCATTTTGAGCGTGGCCCCACAGAGAAAATACCAATTTTCTAATCCAAATAGTGGATTAATAATTTCCATTTTCAATTTGAATACTTGTGCATAATTTGTGGTCTGTAGAAGGAAATTGAATTAATATATAAAACTGGCCATTACGGAAGCATTGTAAAAAAAACGAATTGCACTTTCATTTACATTTTGGCGTACATTGTGTATATTCAAACAAGCAATTGTTAATGTAGTCTGAAAGAGGATGTTTTTGATTTTTCAATTTCGATTAGATTTTTTTGTAACAACAACAAATGACCCATTTGCCTCAGACACAAGAAGGTATGCATACGTTAAATACTAAACATGAGACCCCAATTTTACAATAACTACACTTCATTTGGGTGGTAGTGTAGCTACTGGTTAGAAAGCTGGGCTGAGAAGGCTGAAGGTTCGATTCCCAGGTGGGGCACTGCCATTGTACCCTCGACCAAAGTACTTCATCTGAATTGCTTCAATATACTATATCCAGCTGTATAAATGCTTACAATGTAAAAATGCACAAGTTGCTGTGGTTAAAAGGGTCTGATAAATGCTTGTAATGTAATGTCCCCAGAAGACAGAAGAGCAAAAGCATTTTCATTTCTGGATACACCTTTGTCATTAAATTTCCTAACTACACTGTCTGCATGGCAGCCATTTTGATGGATAGGCACTCTAGCACATCCAGTTACTTTTAACGGTTTCCTTTGAGTGAAGAGAGTGCTTAGAACTTTACTGGCCCAACTGCCATCCCACTTAGCA
Organism: Ilyophis sp. 1 JC-2022; assembly: GCA_022702515.1. Taxonomy (NCBI): domain Eukaryota; kingdom Metazoa; phylum Chordata; class Actinopteri; order Anguilliformes; family Synaphobranchidae; genus Ilyophis; species Ilyophis sp. 1 JC-2022. Next base: position 128,014,492 of record CM040403.1, read on the forward strand.
TTTTACACATGAAATGGCTCATTTGGGTAAGGCACCACACTGTGGTGCATGGATGAGCCTCGGGGTCTCGGATCGAATTTGGACCTCACCAGTGGTGACTGTGACCGGTAGGTACTGGTCATTGGTTGATTGGTCGCCCGTGGACTGCATGCGAAAGGCAGAGGGGTTGTCGGCATGAATGCGGCTGCTGTAGCAGACGATAGACCATTGCTAATTAGGATGGGAATTGGAGTTTTTCAGCCCCACACAAAAAAAAAAACTACAACAGAAGTTGATGTATGATTTTTATGAGAGAGACAGAGAGACAAATTTTGATCGCAATTTTTCTGATTCCGCCTTCCCCCCCTAAGGCCAACTCAGGCCCAGAACTTTTCCGACGTGTTCACGGGTAGTCCTGAAAGTCAAGCGGAAAAGAGGGCATCGACGGAAAGATCTCATCAATCTGGACCCCCAATCCTCTAAGCGCTTTGGGGGAATGTCAAGCACCAGCATCACCCAGGCAACCAAAAAAAAAAGAAAAGGCTTTTCCATCAGTCCTGACCTTGGTGAATATTTCTGATAATGGAAAAGATCATAGTAAACATGGCTCCTGCGGGGTGGATGCAGAACACAGGCTGTGCGGTATGCTCTGTTGTAGAGTGCAATCCGGGTTGATGGGATTTTATTTCGCATTGCAAACAATACCCCCCCTCCCTCCCACCCAAGATAAAATATATTAATTCTATGCTTTGGGGCACGCAACCTCCTCGGGATGATCTGATATAAACAGCATGGCCAGCAGGAGACACAGCAGGCTACACAGCAAAAATGGTTGTGTACATTTAACACCCTAGGGAGTTAAATGTACACCAGCAGTGTTAGATTTACAATGGCATTTCTGCCGTGTACCTAAGGGACTGATGCATCATAGTCTGTCTGTAAACGCTCATGAATGGAGAATGCTGCTCGCGGGGTTTCCTTCCCTGCATTCCGCTTTAGAACCCAGTGCATGCATACACAAAAATGCACGTCTAAGTATAAACAAGCAGCAAATTTATGATTTGTGCTTTCAAATATTTAAATAATTCACATATATGGATATACAGTTGAACCTCGATCCAACGGACTAATAGGGGGGATCAGTTGTCCGTTAAAGCCGTTTGTCCGTTGCAGCGACGAAATCACTATAACAAGAGATATGTAGCGCACAACAACCAGGCAAACCGATGCTTGTACGCTTGTAAACAACACGTGCGCGCCGCCAAGCGGACACGTACTCAAGTAACGGTCTCGGTTCGCGGACGCTTACTCAAGTAGCGGTCTCGGTTCGCTTCACCCGGGAGTTTTAAACGTTCGGACCAGATATTCACTCGCGGATTGTGTCCGTTGGATCCGGAATCCGTTGCATCGGTGTCCGTTGGATCGAGGTTCATCTGTACTTAAATTCACTTAAGACAAGCCCTGACCCTCTCCTGGTTCACCTGGAGGTTTAGATGTCCCATCAGGCATTACAACTTTTCTAGCAGTGTACAATTCTGCAAGTGGACTGTCTGTTTACCATCTACTCAAATACAAAAAAAAAAAAAAAGTCTCCCACAGATAACATATTGATCATTTACTCTGATAGATTCCCCATTATCACGCAATAATGGGGACTATATCCCTATTACCAATTAATCCTTGCTCCCCAGCCCCTCTAAGCAAGGCTCCACCTGAGATGTATTCCCACTGGGGAATTTCTTTTAGGGGGGGGGAAGAAATCAGGTTCAGTCTATCACATTTTACATTTTTTAATAATTTTTTTCTGGTGCACCTGATGTTGAATCTTTCTAAAGCATCTCAGGGGTTATAGGCTAACTGCTCTCACAGCATCACACGGGTTCAAACTCTGATCTCTTAACAGGGAAACATCAGGTTGTAGAGACCATTCCCCAGGGCATTCTAATGCTCAGCGTCTGGAAGAAACACACAAACTATTTTCCACACAACAGCTAGAAAACGCTCGCGCTGTGACACCCATCAGCTGCGGCCGCCGCGCCGCTGAGCCACTGTTGATTTATCCCAGCAGCAGGTGCGAAAGGAACACAATCAATGGAACTCGGTTTTTTCAGCTTTTCAATGAAATTATAAATTTGTGTGTTTTTGGAAACGCCCCCACAGTTACCCATCATTATAGTTAGCATAGGTTGAGTCCACCGCAGATAGAATCCTCGATCGCTACCGTTTTCCAAGCTTTTGCTTTGCAAGGCAATATCCATAGTGCATTAAATCATCTTTTTATCATTATTTTTAAAAAAAAGGAATTTCAGCAGGCTGCTGGGTAATGTGCACACAAAGCGAGAGAGAGAGAGAGAGAGAGAGAGACATACCTTTCCCACATACTGGTAATCTGTTCCGGTGTATTCTTCCAGTAAAAAGAAGTGGTTCCACATCCAGCCTCGTTTGGAGCGCCTCAGGGCCGTCCCGTCGCTGGTCCCCTGTCCCGTCGGCCCCTTTAAAGCGTCCCCAGCAGTCCTCCTGAAAAAGACCTTGGCGTCTCCGTGGTGACAGAGGACGGCCCACAGCAGAAGCAGGAGCTGAGTTCTCATTGTATCCCGTGGCGCAGCGATTCCCCCGAGGGCTCCGTCTGACAGCTCTCCTCACGTCCACGCAGCGTCGCCTTCCTCTCGGGCCTTTTCTTTTTATTTTAATTTTTTTATTCGGTCAGAGAAACGGGTCCGGCCTCATAGTCTTCTCCTCTCCTGCCTTCTCTCTACTCGCCCATTGGCTCCCGGGGTTACCGGCGCCACCTGTAAAAACCAATCAGGGCGTTAGTGAGAGGGAGCGTCTATCTAACCGTTACGGGCCTGGATGTGGGAGAACGTAGTGCTCTAACCCTACAGCTTTGAAGAATAGGGAGTGAGAGGAATTCATAGTCAGAGACTAGCGGGTAACCAAACATAGGGACTTTGAGGAGAGTCCTGCTGAAAAAAATCCATTGAAACCATTAGAAACCATTACAGATTCCTATTGGTTTCTGTTGGTTTTTATTGGTTTCTGATGGTATTTTGTGCATGCTTGATAGTTTGTTAGATTAGTGTGATGGTTCTACTGGTTTCCTCGTGTAACCATTAAGCCAAATCCCATCAGGACATGACGTTTTTTTAATACTTTTTTACGGGCTTCTGCTTTCTCCATAGCAGCCATGTGTGAGTTGTGTCTCCTGGTGATTCGTGGCGGGAAGCTTGCCTGCTACTCAACGTGCTATCCCACAATCCCTAGAGCAGGCTCTCCAACCGCCTCTGGCTTTGAAAGAGAGCATTGAGACAGGCAGGAGTCCGCACCACACCCCCTCCACAAATCACCCCCCCCCCCCCCCTTACACAAACACACGCCCACCTTCATGGAGATATTCAGCCCCGTGTGCGGACACAGCTGCCCGGGGCTTCGCTCTCCCCGGCGAGCTCACTGACCCGTGGGTAAGAGAGAAATGGGCCATCACAGCGCTCGCTGCCGATATTCGGCTCGTCCGTCCCACCCATCAATTACCCGACCGATCCGCCGAAAACCCCTTTACGCCTTGTCAAGCAAATTGCAAATGGGAAAGGGCTGAGAGAGGGGAAAGGTGGGGGGGGGGGGGGGGTTGGTGGTACAGTACGCTGAATTTACGCTGCGTTTGTTCTTCAGAGGGTCTTCGGTATCGGCGGATTGCTCTCCCATGTCACTTTACATACGCTCCCTTTGCGTGCATCAGCAGGAGGGGGGGAAAGGTCAGAGGTCATTGGAATCCCGCTGACGGACCAGGTGAAAATACCGGTCGGTGTTGGAGCAGAGAGGGAGGCATTGGCAGTAACCAGCCTTACGTACGCACAGCGATCCCTAACGAGAACTTTCAGCCAAGTACTCCATCACTGCCTATTTTACTTAGCTTTTTTTTACTTTGTGTGTGTTTTTTTTCTCTATTTTTTAATATATATTATATATATTCTGTTTTATTAATTTCCTTAATTGAAGACAGAAATCTGCTGTTAGGTTACGAGGATTGAGGGGGGGAGGGGAGGTGAGGTCAGGGTGGGCGGTGGTGGTGGGGGGTATTGATTTGCTGTAGAAATCAGCTAGGTTGAAAATACCACACGGTCTCACGGGGTTTGTGTGACACTTTCTAATACCTCAGGTTTTCAGCTCATGGGACTCGTCCCTGTACTTCTGTTCTTTTTTTTGTAATGCCACCATGGAAGCGAACGCTGGAGCTAGGACTCCCAGCAGAGCTCGAACTCCCCTGACCACGATTGTCAGGCCCTGGTAGCCATTTTACTCCCGCTCCCTGACCTGATGAAGAGTGCAGGCCAACTCCAGGAGCAGGTCCACTGAATTCAAAGCTGTTTCGTTTCATCAAACGTCAGGAGGGAAGGCAAAAACCACGGCGGTAGCCAGCGACAAAATGTCTGCTCCCTCATTTACAGAATGAGGTCTGTCCCCCCTCCACCCCCTCCCCCCAACCACACTCCCCCACACGCACACAATTATGTGTGGGCTTTCATAACAAAGCAATGTAATAGAACATGATGCCCCAATTATACCCCCACCCACTTAAGAGAAAACGTTTACAAACCAAACATCGCTTTCAATTTTTTTTTCCTTTTTTGCCAAGCCATTTGTTCAACATTTAATTGCCTGCCTTTGAAAAAAAATACAAAATTGCTTGTCACGCAGTGTTTGGCGCCTCTATGTACAGCAGTGTCATTTCTGCATTGTGCTTTGTGCACTGTTGGAAAGATGAATGCATCAGGTAGCAATTTGTGTGTGAGCAAAAAAGTCTGCATTTAACCAGAACCTGGGCTGGGGGGGTTAAAAACAGGGAGGCGGGGGCTACGAACTGATGGAGGGAGAAACAGCACCGTGGCGCTTTTTAACACACCTACCCAAACTTAAAAAATGAAACGGAGCTAACAAACGTGCTGATCATGCCGCTAACCAGGGCTTAGGCCTGCTGTCTCCTTCTCTTCTCTCGTCTTCCTTCTTTGGTTATTTTCTCTCGTTTTTTCGATCTTTTAGTCTAACAAGGAGCCGACGAGCAAGGAGCCCCCCCCCCCAAACCTGGGGGTCTCTGCGGCAGCCCGCCGGGGGTCCCCAGGGGGGCAATTAAAAGTGAAGGAGGAGAATGTCAGCCCCAGTCAGCCAGCCCGATAGACAGGTACGAGCCCTCACATCGACTGTGTGTCTGAGTGTGTGCACTCGTGTGTGTTTTCTGTGTGTGTGTGTGTGTGTGTGTGTGTGTGTGTGGGTGTGTGAGTGCGCGAGTGTGTGGTTTCTGTGTGTGTGTGGGTGTGTGAGTGTGTGCACTCGTGTGTGGTTTCTGTGTGTGTGTGTGTGGGTGTGTGAGTGTGTGCACTCGTGTGTGGTTTCTGTGTGTGTGTGTGTGTGTGTGTGTGAGTGTGTGTGTGTGTGTGAGTGTGTGCACTTGTGTGCGGTTTGTGTGTGTGTGTGGGTGTGTGTGAGTGTGTGCACTTGTGTGTGGTTTCTGTGTGTGTGTGTGTGTGTGTGTGTGTGAGTGCGTGCAGCCTCTTGCAGGCTTTGCCCGCGCGAGTGATGTGATACTGAGGGTATTACTTCGCTCCTATGTCCGGTTGGTGTTCAGTATGTGCGCGCCCCCCCCCCAAACATAATCCCCCTCCTCTTCCCTCCCCTCCACTCCTCTCCCCTCCCCTCCTCTCCCCTCCTCCACACGCCCAGAAAGCGGTTAGCCACGGCGCTTAAAAAAAAAGAAAAACCTGAGAGTGAAAAGTGAGGCTCCATAAATTGTTCATTAGGACGGGGAGCGCTAGCAGCCTGGGAGAGAGATAGCGAACACGGCGGATTGAGCAGAGAAACGGAAACGGGTGCTGGCACCTCCCTCTCTGCAGGCCCAGTCACTTTCCAATACATATTGATCCGTCTGGGGGCAGGGGGGGTTGAGGGCTGGTGGTTAGGCCTGTCTAGACTGTGGGATTCCAGAAATGGTTTGAAATAAGTTTTCATTGTGCCAGGCCTGATATTGAGTGCCTGAAGTGGTATGCGGTCTCCTGTGATTGGCCAGTGTGATTGGCTCTCCGTATATCTGAGCAGACTGAAACATAGAGTGATGGACTGCACACATAGGCAGATGGACCGAGTGGAGGATACGTTTGTGCGTGTGAATGTAAGCACGGCACACAGTGCTGTTATGAAACAATGCTCAGCTCGCAGTCTAATGACACAGAAAAAGGGACGTTTGAATAGCTCATGAGTCATCACAGGCAGTTTCCCAAAGTTTTGAGATCCAGGCTATAAAAGATCAGAGTCTGAGATTTTATCCATATAAGCTTATACCTCTCGGGCCAACAAAACATTTTGACTGTCCATCTCTTCAGCTCGGCCAACCCTGACACATGAATGCTTGTTTCGGTGTAACCGATGTGACAAGTAAAATTCTCCTCTCGCCCGCTCTGTTCTGTGTACATTAAATTGATTCGCTGGAACTGCAAGCTTAACAAACAAGGCAGTGGCGGCAGGAATACTCGTAAAAAAATTTTTTTTCCAACGGGTGGGCGCTCGTTTGGTGCAGTTCTCCTCCAAAGCTCTGGGACGGAGTTGGCCCTGTCTGTTTACTCTGCGTCTCATGATAAAGCGGTCTAGGGCACTCAAGGGTGATTCAATAAATTGGTGACTCTCAGCTTGGCAACACTGGGCATTTATTGCCCCTGAACTATGGCGCGCAGGCGAGCTTTTTTTGTTGATGCAAAGGTCCTTATAATCCACTTTAAAAACGTTTGCTTCAGCGGGTTTCCTCAGAAAGGCCAGAAGGGAACACTTCCAAACAAGCCACAGCAAATACAGCATTCCGTCTAAAGGCATGTGTGTGTGTGTGTGTGTTTGTGTGTGTGTGTGTGTGTGTGTGTGTGTGCGTGTGTGTGCGCATGTGTATTCTCCTTTAGAAACAGCAGACAGCAGTCTGATATATTCTGTTTGCATTGACTTTGTGTTCTGTTTGTGCCTGATTGTATACACATCTAAGGTCCAAAATATAATCCGCTACCAAACATGGACTCAACACACAGTAACATTGCGGTGGTCTCTCATCAAGAGAGAAAAAAAAACTCACAATGTTAACAGACCAGAGAAAGAAGGGGAGAGAGAGAGAGAGTGAGAGAGAGAGAGAGGGAGAGAGAGAGAGAGAGAGAGAGAGAGAGTGAGAGAGACAGAGAGAGAGAGAGAGAGAGAGAGTGAGTGAGAGAGAGAGAGAGTGAGAGACAGAGAGAGCTTTTCAGCATCCATTTTTACCGTCTCAACCCATTTCAACCCTTCTGTTTCTGTAAACCAAGCATCAAGCCTGTACTACGATGCGCACATGCACGCCTCTGACATCATTTCACAAAGGGCACTTTACTATCAATGGACAAACAGTCAAACCCCTGTTGCCTAGAGCTGCCATCCAAACTGTGGAGCGCAGAACATAGCCGAATATATTTAAAGAGAACAAAAAACTGTTTTTTTTCTCCAGATGAAAATAGTAAATTTTTCCCTTTTATACCATCTCTCACATTTTATATTCACTGTGTTACTGTCCTTTATTTGTCTTGCAGATGGCGGTTCCCAGACCCCCTTACTTAGCATGTGTTTCACATACCATGCATTTACATAGGAGGATACGTCCGCAGAGGCCAGGCGGGTAAAATAGCTCACAGCCGTGCAGTCCTGCTACCTATGCCGTTCCCTATCCTGTTACTGTAGCCCCTCACTGGTATTAAGACCCACGAATAAGAGCCGTCTCCGTGGCTCTCCAGGAGCACGGCAGCAGGCATCAACCACACGAGCTGCCTTGGTAATTCAGCTTATTCGTCATAGTCCTTTGTGGCTCTTCGGGACAAAGGTTTGAGACCCCCCGGCCCCAGGACACACCGTTCTCCCATCCATGAACGTAATGTGCGGCAAACCCAACATGGTAGCAGATACGGATTTTGATGCTTGGTACGCCCAGCCCCCCCCTCTTCCCCAACCCTCCCCGCCCTCACTACCACTTCCAACAAAAACCAATTAACTAGCCATGGAAAGGCCTGTGACAGAGGGCTCGTTTCCCTGTCCAACAGAGGCCAATTATGGTATCAGTGCTGGAGAATTCATGTTCCATGGTGGTGTGGCGGTTTCTCTAAACCTCCCCCCCTCCCCCTTTCAACCATTATCCCCCCACCCCAGCAGTAAGCGAGGGTTAATCTTCACAGAAGAAGCTAATGGATCCAGATTCTGTTGTTTATTTTATTTTATTTTCTTCCCTGAATGGAACAACCATTTGCTCCACTACAGTTAATGGCTGCGTGCATTGTTGGTAACAGATGGGACCTCCCTGTTTATCTGGGGGGCTTGGTTTAGCAACCACGCCACAGTGATTCCAAAATGTTTTTCAGTGTGGTGTTAGTGTCCAAGCGCTATATGTTTTAGCGAGAATTCAGGGGGAGCCTTAACTAACAAGAGATGCATGATTTATTTTATTATAATTATTTTTTTTTCAAACTCAAGTGCACACAGCTAAACTAGGCTTCAGGTACAAACTGCCATTAATAGTCCTTCTGGGAGAAACATGAGCTAAACATTAGCATTTTTGCTTTATAGCTATGGCTGTATCACAAATTCTGGCCCAACACACCATTTACACTGCTGATGGTGCTAATTAAGATTGTTGAAAATGAGCCTACGTGTTTAAGGCTCTGTGTTAAAAACAAGCTACATTTGCAATACAAAATGGGTCAGCATGTTTGCACACCATTCCCATACATATATTGCTTTGGCTACCCGAGGACATTTTGTTTTGGATGTTGATGACAGCTCAAAAATTAAACCACTAGTCAATGAATGGCTGCAGCACCTTCAAAAAAAACAACCTTAATGCAAACTATGCATTACCCAGTTTGCTCTATGCAATAATGTACAATGCTAATAAGCAGCGCCATACTGACTCACAAACTCAACAGACCGTTAAATATGGAAGCTAAGTGCCACACAGAGTGCACTGCATTTCTGCTATATTACTTTTTAAATGTGTAGTACTGTATGTGTGCTGTGTGAAAAATTAGATTCTCTTTTGCACTGTTATTTGGTTGAGTCTAACTCAAAAGGTGGAAGAAGAGGGAGTTTTGGACAATTCATATTTTATCTTTATATCTTTATAACATTTGGCACATGTTATCCAGTGCATCTCAACACTCTTGTAGCATACATTACATTACATTACATTATAGGCATTTAGCAGACGCTCTTATCCAGAGCGACTTACACAGCATTTTTGCATTTATACATAGTATCCATTTACAGCTGGATATATACTGAAGCAATTCAGGTGAAGTACCTTGCTCAGGGGTACAACAGCAGTGTCCTACGTGGCATCTTGTAGCATACAGTGTTGTATATACAGTAATGATGTGGCATCTTGTAGCATACAGTGTTGTATATACAGTAATGATGTGGCATCTTGTAGCATACAGTGTTGTATATACAGTAATGAAGAGCTGGTTCTGTTTGTCACTTTATTCACGCTGCTGATTCTCACTCTGGAATGGCAAAAGGATCTGCAGTCTACACTGAGGCTTGTCAGCAGGTTATTTGCTGTTTGAAATGAGGGGTGACTTTATTTAGGCAGGAACATATTCACAATGAACGCCTAGAATTTAGAGGTTTTTCAGAAATTACTCGCTGGGCCTTATGACAGCTGTTATGCACCTGGATGCCCGCTCGCGTGCTGTTAGCATTGGCGTGTGTGGAGCGTGGCATGAGGATGTGGTGGGGCAGAGGTTGCAGGCTCAGTGCCAAAGCAGGGCACAGTCATTTCATCTAAAAATTTTGTTTTTTAACCACAGATGCTCGTACCCAGATCCCCGCCGTGGCTGAATGTCCAGCTGTACACATGTTCATACATGTAATTAAAAAGCAAGCAGTAGTATTTCAGCCACCTGGAATAAAGGCCTTATGCTAACTAAAGACATGATAATACAGCATAGAGCAGCCCTTGTGTGTGGGACCACCGCAGCGACAGGATGTGTTTACCTTCCCGCGGTGCTTTTGTATTTGAGCCCCCATAATAAAAGCGGGGTGATCCCTGGAGTCTTTAGTCAGCTCTTCCTGTCACACCCATGTGCGACTTGTTTTTGGCTCTTTCTCTCGCTCTCTCCCGCTCTCTCTGCGGGACAGCCAGCGGGCTCACTCCGCGTGCTTTGTTTGTCCCAGAGGCAGGCAGGCAGGGCCGTTTACTCCTTTGGCGGTAAAGGTTTTTTAAGGACCCCAGCAGGACGCGCCCTCTCGGGTCATTGTCCCGTCGTTGTGGGGGTGTGAGCCTGTATTGCCATGCAAATGCGTCCCTGGCGGGTCTGGCCCGGGACGAGGTTGCCACCGGCCCCCTCGGCTACAGCCCAAGGTATCCTTAAAAAAAGGCCTGTTGTCTAAGTGTACAAACGGGGAAATTTGGGATGGCGTTTGAGGACAGAAACAGCATGATACGCCTGGGTGTGTGAAAAGAGAACACGGGTGCCGGCAGCGATATTACGCTGTGTTAAGTCTTTTTTATACAATCATCCTTTTCTTTCTTTATTTATTTATTTGTATTATTATTATTTATTTATGTTTTGCTCTGAGGTGAGAAGCAGCGTAAGAAATAGTTATGTGCTCATCTCAATGACTAAGTGAATGACTGACGGGCTGAACGACTGACTCACTGACTGATCAACCCGCTTGCTGACCGATTGAGCAAGCAGTAAGGCTGTTTATTACTCCTGTGGTACCATTGATTCCACAGTCACACGAGAGCTGCAGCCATCGTCGCTCTGACTCAAATAAACCACCACAGTGCTCCATCTGGGACCTGAAAACAGCACCATCTGAATGGTGCTTCAGCTCCCTTTAAGCACAGCGATGCCCTGCTGTCCGTTTAATGAATCCAGCCGCTACGGCGGCGGAGACAGCCACCTTTTAAACGCTGTAACAGCGCGCGGCGCTAGCGCCGTGCCCTGGCCCGTGGTTTCCGTGTGATTACATTGGGCCGGGGGGAACTGTCTGTTTATTTCTCTGGTTAAAAGAGTGCAGAGGGAGACGGGGCTGCTTGTACTGTACCTTCAAAGAGAGAATACAAATAAAGGAGCCATCTTGAAAGCAATGGTAATATTTAGTTGGAGAATGTACAGAATAGCCTGTTTCTGCGGCAGCCTTGTGCCGACTGGGGATTGGTTTGAGTAGAGCACGGACAGGGGCACTCAGAAGAGAACCAGGCCGCTGCTTGGTGCAGCGATGGCGGGCCTGCGGATAGGACGGTTTCCCCTCGGGAAGTAGTGCAGCAGGGCACGCTGTCTTTCGGATAAGCGTTAAATAACGGCCCTGCCTCTGCTGTGGCACTTATTTTACAGTAAATCGCTGGCCTGTGACAAAAAAATATAAAATAAAAAATGTTATCTGCCCTAATTAATCCAGCTGCCTTGATCATTTCCCTCCGTTACAGCAGTTGAACGAATCCCGCTGTTTCCACCTAAGATGATGTGATGAGTGCGCTTTGGCACAAAATGGCCGCCCTGTGTCATCAGGGTAGATGCTACATAGCTGCAACGAGGTGAATCACCAACAACCCCCTCCCCCCCTTTATGAAGTGCATTGAGATTCATTAAAGGCGCAATATAAAGGAAAATAAACATGATTATGAATGCAACGCTGCAAAAAACGAGAGCTCCCCACTCCCGGCAGTACCTAATCTCACGCTGCAGTAATATTATATTGTGTATTTCACAGTGCCATTATGATCAGCTGAACTACCCTGGTGCTGCTTCTGTTACATTCTATTCACATCCGCGTAGCAGAACGGCTAATTAGGTCGCGTTGTATTTTAGCATCGAGAAGTTTATTAAAAGACGAGTTTGCAACTGTTCTTCAGACCGTATTGTTTAGACTGGAGTGTTCCGCACTGAACACTGTTAGCATTTGAAAGCCGCACATGAGAAGAAAACACAGAGAGAAGACGACGATGAAGTATCGGCAATTGTAAAGCGCACGTGCAAAACAATAGTGCTCTTTAAGTTTTTGCGAAGCTGCGAGATAATTCAGACTGTTCCCAATTCCTGTTCAGGTTAATTACTCTAAGTGTGCCCTTTGAGTTACAAAGCATATAAATAATGAGAATGCCCCTGTGTAATTGTGTCTCTCTCATCGGCGCTGTAGTGTTTGAGCGGCCGCATTGATTCTGAGACCAAAGGTCAAACGCCGCCGCCGTCGTGCGCTCAAATCTGTGGGTGCTTTCATTTATTTCCTGTATGCTCTGCGACTTGCTCTCAACAATTACAGCAGGAAAAAAAGCCCTCTGTGGAAACGCCTTTCCACAGGCGATGCTATTGATGTAGCAGCGGGTCAGCAATAAAACAGTAAACCCAATTGTCACACAACACTAAATAATTGATGGTCCTAAAACAAAGGCATTACAAATCTGAAAAAAAAATAAAAAAAATCAGTCTAATAAAAAGCAGGAAAGAAAATGTATTTTCTGTGATGAGAATAATGCATTTTCTTGGAAGGCCATCGTGAGAAACACAGAGAGGCAAATAAAACACCTGCTTTTACAATATTAATGGTGCATCCACACACACACACACACACACACGTGCACACACACATACACACACACACACACACACACACACACAAACACACACACACACACACACACATACACAAAATAACACACAAATACGCTCACATACACACACACACACACACACACACACACAGACGTACATGCGCCCACACACACAAACACACAAACAAACAAATGTGCCTACATAATGCAGAAAGTAAAAACATTTAGAAAGAAAGGTCTGTTGTCTTATTGAAACGGTTTTATTCTGGGCTACAGAACTTGTTACAGAAGTGTTGAATCACTCCAATAAAGTAGGCCATGCAGTAGGCCATGCAGTAGGCCATACAGTGCATTTCAGTTGTTTTTTTGCATTGTGCATTTTGAATTTTGCCACCAGAGATATCCAGAAACAATTATTTAGCTGTGTCCTCGGTGAGTTTGAAAAGCAAAGCCATGCCATATTGAATTCCTAACGGTGACCTCATTTCCCCTTTCTCCACCCCCGAATGGCACAGTTTGCTGTTGAATGTAAGCATAGCCCCACCCCCCCCCCCCCCCCTTTGTAGTACTATCTTACTGTGGCCACTCCTGGGAGAAAGAGGTAAAAAGCCAGTAGGACTGCATTCATACAAACATTGGGCCAGTTCTCTGAGTGTGCGGTTGAAATTTAAATTGTTACGAGCTGAACCCACTGACTCCCAGTGGTAATGCAATTTGTGGGTTTTTGAGATCTGCATTGCAAGGACGAAATGGGTGAAGACGTGCACGCAAATGCACATGTGCGTATCCATGTTCTCAGCAAGCACTACAGCAAGGACACTCAAATCTTCTTCTCAGAGACAGTCTTCCTCCTATCTATCTATTTATCAATCTATGGTCACTGATTAGCTATCGATCTATCTATCTATGTTCACTGATTAGCTATCTATCTATCTATCTATTTATGGTCACTGATTGGCTATCTATCTATCTATCTATTTATCTATGGTCACTGATTGGCTATCTATCTATCTATCTATCTATCTATATATGGTCACTGATTGGCTATCTATCTATCTATATATCTATCTATCTATGGTCACTGATTGGCTATCTATATATCTATCTATCTATGTATATATGGTTACTGATTGGCTATCTATCTATCTAGCTATCTATCTATGGTCACTGATTGGCTATCTATCTATCTATTTATATATCTATCTGTATATGGTCACTGATTGGATATCTACGTATCTATCTGTCGATAGTCACTGATTGGATATCTACGTATCTATCTGTCGATAGTCACTGATTGGATATCTACTTATCTATCTGTCGATGGTTACTGATTGGATATCTACGTATCTATCTATCAATGGTTACTGATTGGATATCTACGTATCTATCTGTTGATGGTCACTGATTGGATATCTACGTATCTATCTGTCGATAGTCACTGATTGGATATCTACTTATCTATCTGTCGATGGTTACTGATTGGATATCTACGTATCTATCTATCAATGGTTACTGATTGGATATCTACGTATCTATCTGTTGATGGTCACTGATTGAATATCTATGTATATATCTGTCGATGGTTACTGATTTGTTATCTATCTGTCAATGGTCACTGATTGGATATCTACGTATCTATCTGTCGATAGTCACTGATTGGATATCTACGTATCTATCTGTCGATAGTCACTGATTGGATATCTATGTATATATCTGTCGATGGTTACTGATTTGTTATCTATCTGTCAATGGTCACTGATTGGATATCTACGTATCTATCTGTCGATAGTCACTGATTGGATATCTACGTATCTATCTGTCGATAGTCACTGATTTGTTATCTATCTGCCGATGGTCACTGATTGGATATCTACGTATATATCTGTCGATAGTCACTGATTGGATATCTATGTATATATCTGTCAATGGTCACTAATTGGATATCTATATATATATCTGTCGATTGTCACTGATTGGATATCTACGTAGCGTGTTACTGTACTGTCCTCCCTGTTGGGGGGCTTGTAGTGAAAGGGCGCAGTCACACAATGCAGATATGCTTAGATTTGAATGACGGGACGTTGTGGGGGTGGGCTTCAGCGAACATGAACGCATCTTGCAGGTTCTATAGACGGGGGCCTGAAAGCACATTAGCCGCAATGCCACGCCCGCGAGGGTAAAAACGCACCGCAGTGTATGCACTGCTGTCTATTAAGAGTCTCCTTTAAGGAACGTCAGTGTTCAGGGGGCCGGGGGGTGAGTAGTACCGCACACGTGTTATACACTGGAGCCTTTAGTGGGTACCTGTCCGCAAGACCCCCAGCCCAGAGTAACACAGAAACCCCCCTCCCCCTGACAAAAACTAACTGCCACTAAGCCCACAGTGCATTTCTGCGCTCCCTCCCACCACACACCCCTCCCACACCCCTGTTGCCACGGCCACAGTCATGGGCACGGTTCCATCAGAGAGAAAATAATCAATATGGCTTGAAATGGGACAGAGCAGCACTGTGTGAGTTAAGCAGAGAGACTGAGGGGAAATGATAATGATGCAGAACAACGCTACGGGCTTCAAGCAAAAAAAAATAAAAAATAAAAAGACTTGCTCTTGGACCGCTGCACCAATAACCGTAATGTAGAACAACGGCGTGTCTTTCATTATCTACTCGCATCGTTATTTCTTCACTCTCTTCTTATTTGAGGTCAAGTGATATGGAGCTCTTTTTTAAAAATCTTAGATTGGAACCCAGTGCATAAAAAAAAAAAAAAAGTAATACCCCACTTTCTAGCAAAGGTGAATATGGCAGCTTCATCGCCTAGTCTTATTGCTATCGATTTTGCGAGGGAATGGAAAACTTTAACGTGGTCCTGAACCAATCATTTCCACTCCCCGGCTTTTTTTTTTTTTGGGAGATTTCATCTAATGCACGACGGATCAGCCCATTTTTTTTAATTGGGGGGGGGGGGGGTCTATCTGTGAAAAGGGCAACTGAGAGGAGCTTGGTTGCTACTGCACTGAATCCTGGTGATGCCCTTTACACAGCTTGCATACGATCAATAGTCTCCTCTTCTATAGTATATACACATATACTCTCGCACACATGTTCTAACACAAATAGACTATCTTTCTCACACACCCACATGTGGACACATGCACACACACACACAGAAACACACACAAACACATACCCGTCAGCTCTGACCCGTCAGCTCTCGCACGTCCTGGCGTGTGATGCTAGGTAATACCCGCACACCCCTTTCT
>CM040403.1:128035327-128122827 GCA_022702515.1 Ilyophis sp. 1 JC-2022
CGATTTAATAATTGCTAATGCTATGGAACGGTCCATATATATATTTTTTTTTTTTAAAGAGAGAAATATGTTGGCAGACAGTGTTATTTATCTTTTAACTGCAATTTATCTGAACCAGACCAAACTGAGAAAAAGATGTGTCTGGATACCAAGCAGAACTGCTGATCATATCAATAATGATTAATGTCTCTGCAGTTTTACGAAGGCCTGCCCCAACCTCAGCCACCTGCCATGAGGCCGAAATTATTTCTGTGAGGATAAAGAAATTGCACAACTCAAATCATGCAGGGTGTATTATATCCCATTCCATTCAATTCAGTTTTATTGTATATGGTGCTTTTTACAGAAACACTGTCACAAAGGCCCTTTACAAAAATAAAACAGGAAATAGGAAAAATTAGGCAAGATTGAGTCTGAACCCTGAAAACTTGATGCAACTGAACCCTGTGCAATTGATACCGACATGCTAATGACTACGAGTACTTTTTATACGTGTCATTTCTTTCCCTCATATGAACCAGAAGAATAATTAGCCATTGTTAAATCGAGTGTTAGTGATCTCATTCTACAGCGTATTAAGCTGTAAACAGGGCAGGGAAAACGCCTCTTCGGTATTCCAAACAGACATTATTCTCACATGTTGCTCATTAAGTCAAATTCCCAAATCCAAGCCTGTTTTTCACAAAGCAACCCTCTGATCCTCCTCTTTATGTTGCATCATTATTGAAAATGCTTCCCCAACATAACTCTTCTGCACAACATTGCAAATGAGAGTGATGGTCTGCCTTTCCTTTGAAATAATGTGAAACAAGTACATACATCGAGTTGTAAGGGAATTATCATTATGTCTTGATTTTTTTTCTGAAAATGTTTTTGTTCTGAATCTGGCCTTGTACAAATGTGTTGGCTTCATCTGTTGTTTTCAAAATTAAAATGTAATTTTAATAATTACACTGACAACCTAAAAATACTGTGAACATGTAGCTAATGGAGGATTCTCACCTACAACGACAACAACAACAAAACATTAAAAAAACTCAAGGCACCGACAGTAGTTGAGGTTTAACAACCCCAAACCATTCCAGAATCTTCTGAATCCACAAGGGGGCACAATTCCTAGAATTCCTTTGTCTATGAATGAACTACATGCATGTTCAAATCTCCCGAGTGACAACAATACTTCCCAGAACTGTATATCACAAAAAAATAAACAATCACTACACAATGAGCACATTTTGAAGATAAAAGGTCACTTTTTTTCAATGAATTCAAACCGTTTGAAACCAAGTGAAAATATCTTTCTGATACAGCAGTTGACAAACTTATGATGCAATTAGGTGAACAGACGACGATCAATGTGTTGAGAAAGAATCTCAGTTAACGCACGAAAACAGTTACGCACGAAACAGAGAGATGCCTTCACTCTGCAAGACAAGTACAGAGAGATGGTTATTGGCCGTGTTGAGTTACAGTAGGAAGTACCCTTGTAAATTTCCATTGTAAATGGTATTATTTAATTTAAATAGACAAGTGAAAATAATACTGCCCATCTGGATTAAAAATAGCATGGTTAGTTTTGGTTTATGGGCTCTAAGGAGCAAGCAGTGGGAATTACACCCTGTAACGCAATTACAAAAACAAGGCAATTGGTTAATGGAGTCATTTTAGGAATGCCCACATTACGTACATATACTTTAAGGTCACAGGGAACTTTAAAATGCCAAAGACAATGGCTATATTACCGGGACTAAACCAAATGTAGGTTGAAATCGGCCAAATCAATGCTTATGTGAGTCTTGTTTCCGTAACAGAGTAGCCTATTATAAACTCACTTTGTGGAGCTTGCCCACTATGCATGCACTGTATTGGATTTCACCATGAATCATCTGTGTAAATACTTATTTCAAAACCAAAATATCTACCCATCCCGCTGAAGGAGGAACATCAAGTAGTAAAAATCAAACGATGTAGGGATTATGTATCCTACTGGTTTATTATTTAATGAGTAACACATTCTCATGTGTTTCTGACTGTGGTCAATTGGTTCAACTGGAACATAAATACAGGTGAGCACCCACACACGCCCGCGCGCACACGCAGCCACATATATTACCAGTCCTTCTAAATATTTAACATCTGTTATATTCTCTGTACGTCTTTGATCATGCACGTTTTTTTCATGTTACCACCCCTCCTCGCGCTGAGAATCATAAGCCTCCTCTCTTTTCATCTCTGAGCATCAAACATACCCTACATGCGCTGATATAGCCACAAAATGCGACGCATTTGGAACAGGAAACCCAGTGGTCCAGTTCTGCTGGTCGTGTTTTTCAGAAAGTTTAAGTGTCAATAAACCTTAAGATGACGAGTTGAAAACTGTTATCTTAATCGATAATGAACAGAAGGCTTCGACAACACCAGCACCTTAATTAGCCTACTAGCCTAACGTCCCCGACGTTATCAGCGCTAAACAGACGCTGTTACTCGAGGGATTGTGCAACATTAGCACCGCAAATAAACTTTTTTTTTTCACCTGCGCATGGAATGTAAGAATTGCAACTTTAATCTATCGTCCCCTTTCCCCCCAATCCCATCATCCCTGTAACTCAGTAGCACAGGTTTGCTGTTACATGCGCACCCGTATCAACTGTGAGAGCTTCACGTGGCGCAGGTGATAGATGATTCCTCAAGTAACCGTAATTATTAGCCCGTATATGACAAGATTCCTGCGCATTTATGCATTAACCTCTCCAGGCATGACAGCCTATATGGTTTCATCTACAGCAGGCCTACAGTAAATACGATTATACATGATACGTGATGTTATGCGCACCGCGAGTCTGCACACTTTGGCTTGTGTCGAGAAAGTGCAAGAAAGTGTAGCTACTGTGAAGATACTGTATCTCTGTACTAGGATGCCTCTGAACAAGCTTACACCATACAACAGTAGGCTACTTAAAGTGAGGTGAACGGATGCATTTTTTAAGAAGGGCTGTTCAAAATCCCACAAAATGTAAATTTCGATCCTAATTCGTTGGCCACAAAGGACTTGATTGACCATTGATATGACTTTTATTATGCAGATACAATTGGTGGCTTGTCTCTTGCACAAGACCGCGCGTGAAACTCTGACCTGCACCGCTCTGTAACGGATCTATTCCAATCTTGTTTTTGAAGCCGTATACCATGCATTGCCAGAACATCATTTGCATACATTAAGCATCTTCAGAAATAAATTGAGTGTGCTCCGTTGCGTTCGGGACTGGAAATCCGCAGCAGGCTACCGTGTAAGATTTAAAGAGAGCGCGAGAGAGAGAGCGATGGAGAGAGATAGAGAGAGAGAGAAAGGGAGAGAGAGAGAGAGAGAGAAAACTACGCCACTTTCATTAATGCACATCTTTGTGATAAATCATAACATATTTGAAAACTCCATTTTCAACTCAGCAAAAAACACATATGTGGCATACAATATACAGTTTCATAAAGAAATACAAGAGAGGGTGACCCCCTTCGAAAGTTTCAGTCAACAACACGATACAATTAAGTGACTTAAATAAGTTGAATAAATAATATGAATTCATTAATTTGTAAGTTATTATCAGAGAAGCCTAGTCAGTCCATTTATCTTCCCCCACATTTAAACACAACATGACATCACTTTGCATGTAGTAACAAACAGCACATGCAATATATGATGTAGCGTTTACTATTATTATTATTATTATTATTATTATTATTAATAGTATTATGAGCCTATTATTATATAAAGCGTGCTTTTCTAGCCTACGTCTACATATCACAGGCGCTGAATGAATCTCCCACCAGCAAATAGCAGTTTTCTTTTCTTAAAATGGAACAGGTTTATGATAAATTTCACAAACATCTGGTTGATATTGGACACTTGCAAGCAAATTATATTGCAATCAAGAATATAAATTATCCACTTAAAGTTATCTACAGGATATTGAAGTTTCTCAAACGTCCGGGAAAACAGAATGTAAGATCAGGTAGCTACAATGAATAACAAACAACTTCGATAAACTTATCAATGGCCGCTGAAAAGGAAAAATATAATTCCAAAATATCTGTGATTACTGCTTATTTTAAATAAGTTCTGAAAGGATGCACATCGCATATAACTATTTGTAGGTGTAGGCTATACATTAAAATAACCACAGGTACGCAATGGACACTCCACGACATTGTATTTGCTAAGCTAAACATGTTTCTGCTACTTATCAATACATTCGGCAAACCTTTCTCCGTAATTCCGCCGAAAGACCGTAGCGAATATGACGGAACACTCACCCAATATTCAGTGCAGTTGGAAATCCGACTTAGAGAGAGAGGTACTTGTTAAGTGGTCTGATGCTTATCCGTTCACTGCTGCAGTATTACTGTGGCTTTCGATCCGGTCCACAGCTGCGTCTCTCTCTCTCTCTCTCTCTCTCTCTCTCTCTCTCTCTCTCTCGCTCTCTCTCCCCAGCTGCATCACTCCTCCTCGCGATGGATGGCAGGGACGCTAAAGCAGAGGGGACGCTGCTCCTGATTGGCTCCCACTCACGAGTCCCTGATAAAGGAAGAAAAAAAATCGGCAGACTAAAGCGTAGCAAAAAAAAAAAAAAAAACGCGCCTGGGGAGTTAGCCGATTGCAACATGGCTGATAAACCGGTCGATTCAAATCAGGATACACCCGAATCAGGGATTATTATTATTATTATTATTATTATTATTATTATTATTATTATTATCAACAATAAAGTTGTGTCCCATCTGGAAAATTAACCAGAAACCTTTAAGTAACACGCTCTGCTCCTGAACCACACTCACGTTTTAAAATAATAGACACTTAATAAACAGGCGCCTGCAATAGCTGATGTAAAAAGCTATTAATATTACAATGCTTCTACCAGTAATACGAAAACAATAACAACTACTACTACTACACTTCATACTACTACTATTACCAATTATTATTATTATTATTATTATTATTATTATTATTATTGTTATTGTTATTGTTATTATTTGTGTGCAAATATAATGTTTGTCATAATAATCTCGCTTGTGTTTGTACCAATTCCACCCTCAGTCTCCAGTCTCCCAGATAAGCTGGTGTTTGGCACAGAGCTGTGCTGTTAAATTAAATGAGCTCATGCTGGCTGAGTGCAGAGGGGTTCAGCTGTGGAGTTGGACCCAGGAAAGAGAGATCGCCGGGGGTGGGGGGGGCGTGGGAGCTGCTGTCACCTCGGGGGGTGGGGGGGTCGCGTCATACACCGGTGCCCGTCGTGTGCTGGAACAAGGAAGTTTGGCACGCGTCCAGGCCTCCGCAGCGACGCCCGAGCATGCTCCTCATAGACGTGCTCTCGTCCCCCCCCCCCACCTTAGAGGCAGATTAACAGGGACACAAGATCAGAGTGCTTGGTCTGACCTTTCCGTAACCAGCCAGCGACGTCGCTTTTCAGGTGACAACTGCCTGTGACCTGCTCTCCATTGCCCCCTGTAAGCCCCACTCCTACCCCAGCCCGCCTGTCCTTGTGCGACTGTGACCTCTGACCTCCACCTCCACACAAAAGTTTTTGGGCAGGCTAGACTGACTGACTGATCAGCCAGAGACTCTTCGGACGTGTTTGAGTCTGGGATTGATGCAGTGCTGGATATCCTCCAGCTTCCAGGGAAATAGCGAGGAGCGACTGATGCTCTGAATGACAAGTTGCTACCGTTATGTATTCTTATGATGGAACGGAACAACAAAGAACAGGGACAAATAGGGCGGACTGACAAATACAAAGTCTTCTTTTGAGCCTCTGAACGAGGGTCCTGTCAGGCTCTGAAGAGGACGCGACGCGTGTTGCATGGAAACATCAGTTTGGCATATTGGTCCCTGTTATATTTAATTAGGCTTTATACGTACCGCTGTGTTTTGAGTGCTCCAATTTTACTCTGTCAGTCTCACCCTTTTGGATAAATTGCCTGGGTAAGGGAATTATTTATTGACCCCCCTTGAGTGTTTTGGCTGATGCATGTTATGGTGAAGTTTTCACACTCTGCTCACACTGGTGGTGCCTGAGTGCTGACATGCCTAACCACTTTAACAACAGAGAAAACATGAAGAAATACTGTGTTACATTGATGGCCTACATTCTACATTAAAGTTACATCCGTTTCTTACAGACGCTTTTCCAGATCCACTTACAATGCTCGAGAACATACGCACACTGACTGTCATGGCCTTAACGCTCTTCGTTTAGTGCCCATCTAGAGCTATGCCATAGCAGTCACCACATTAATTACACAGCAAGTGTTATGGAGAGGAACCTTCTTCAGTCTGCAGAAGTGGGTCAGCCTTTGTCCGAAGTTAGCCAGTGATTTAGCTGTGCTGATAACTGTAGGAGCTCCATTTCACCACCAATGGGCTCCAGTACAGAAAGGTATCATACTTCTACCAGTCATACTTCTAAAACAATAACTACTACTACTACTACTACTACTACTACTACTACTACTGCTACTACTACTACTACTACTACTACTACTACTACTGCTACTACTACTACTGCTGCTGCTACTACTACTACTACTACTACTACTACTACTACTACTGCTACTACTACTACTGCTGCTGCTGCTACTACTACTACTACTACTACTACTACTACTACTAATAATAATAATAATAATAATACTTATTATTATTATTATTATTATTATTATTATTATTATTAGTATTATTATTATGCTGACAACTGTCCAAGATTTTTACCTCAATGGGAATCACCTAGATAAATGCAGCATAAATATAATAAAATAAAACCTGCAGTGCGGTAGGTATGGAGCGATGATGGAGCGATCCCACTTGCTGCCCTGTACACCAGCACCAAGGCCGTAACGTAGCCCGTGAAGCTAAGAGTAGTACGACATGAAACAATTCTACAAGGCTGCAGGCGAGGCCAGCAGTGGCCTTCTTCTTGGCGAGCTGCAGGGGTTGTGTGGCACATGCAGGGATACCAGCAAAGATGGCATGAGAGCACCCATATGCACAAGGTCTGTAAAACTTCTATAAAAATCACATATGCCATATACAAAACTTATAAAATAAATATGTGGTAGAGAACTAGTATATACATTTCAGACTAAAATCACATCGTTCCCTAACATACATGGTACTCCTTATAAAAAAACATTGAGTGATTGTATAAGAATTGTGGTGTGTCAAATACAAATATATAATACAATACTAATCAACATATGTGATTTTGATAAAACTTTGCAAGTATGATCATGTATGATTTTTACAAACCTTTTGCATATGGATAGAAAGGATGTCAGAGCAAAAGCTGGGCGTGGGCATAGCTAGCGAGAACAGCTAGAAGAGGTGGCGAGGAAGGGATGGATTATCTGGCTCTGGCTGATGGACAGAATAGACAGGCTCTGCACGGCCGAATCATCGTTGCTACGTGGGTAGAGAAGGAATGGAGGTCACCTTGGGGCGCCCCTGAGATTGCGGTGGTCCTCCAGGCAAGCTGAGATGCGTACCGACAGCCCCAGATAATTCTCAACCACACTCCCAGAGAACAGGGGGAACCACATACTAATGTGAAATCGTACATTTATGAATATATGTAGGATACGTTGTGTTTGGAATTATTATGCCACGGACACTGTCCACGTCCACCTTCCCATTTTTTTAAACCTGTGTACTCGTCCAACAGGGGTCAGTTACAACTGGGACTTCAATCGCTCCTCTTTCTTTGCACGTCTACATTTGAAGTAAGCTCACTCTCAGAAAAAAAGGTACGAAAAGTACCTAAAAGGTACAAATGCTTGTCACTGAGGTGGTACCCTATCTGTAATAATAATTAATACCCAATTCATAATTCATTTGTATCTTTTTCTGCTTGAAAATGTACTTATTAGAACCAAAATAGAACATTATTGTACTTGCAGGGTACATTTGGAAAATGTAAAGAAGAAAAATGTACCTCCACTGTACCTTTATTTCTGATAGGGTATAGGTGTTGATAGCCTGTAATTGACTACCCAGAGATTAATGTGCAAATGGACTTGTCACTGAGCCTAAAATGGTGGCGCTTGACATTCACCTATTACTGGCCCTGTCACCAGGCTCATCCCAGCCATTTTGACAGAAACTGTCTTTTCTCGAGGGAGCTATCTTGTGATGCAATTTGCTACGTGCAGCAAGCAAACTTAAAAGGTGCGCTGCAAGGGTGGATTGACGCAACATTTCGGAAGTGCAATGCCATAGAGTTGAAATGTGACGGCCACATAGTTCTGTGGTGACCACCCATTTTTTGCATGTGGAGCATTGCATTGTGGGATTCCCTTCTTGCTGGAAGCTTGCATTTTATACCCTTGGTGGAAGGGGAAATAAACGAGGGAGCGAGGGAATATAATTACTCCCTCCCCTTTCTTAAATTGGATCTGAGTCACACTTGGTGTGGCTGCCATATTTCATCCTGGCATTTTGGGGATTCCCCCCTTGAAGCAAGGGAAGGGAACGACAGGAAGAAAGGATATATTTTGGATCCGAACGCAGCCCCTGTCTGTGATCCTGTTAATATCTGACAAGGGGCAAAGGAAATAGAATTCTGCACTGCTGACTTCTGCTGATACTGTCGACCAATCAGCATTCCACACACCTTTTTTCTTTTTGTTTAACAGGAAGTGTCTGCTCAAGAGACTTGATTTAGAACTTAAAAAGGGGGAAGTAGAAAGACGTAGATAAATGTGGATAAGCACAGACACATATAGTGCTGTCGAGGACGCATTGACCTGTTTGAAAGAGTAATGGACAAGTCTTTCAGGGGCTACTTTCATAACTCGCGGAAATCCCATTCTCCCCAAGCAGGTAAACAAAGCTTTCAGATCAAACAGAAACATAAAAAAGCAACAACCCTCACATCCTCCACCAGACCCTCTTCTGAAATCTTTATTTCTGTCTTTCTTAAAGACTATCATACACGCTGTTGTTCTGCAAAGCGAAGATAACTTTTATCAACGTGGCTAGACCTTTACTCAGGGGAAATGAAAGGAAAAGAAATCAGTGTTAAGAAGTAAATTTCTGATGAAGGCATGGGCGAGGCTCTAAGGAATGGAGGCACTTTGTGTCCTACAAGAATAAAAAGAAAAAAACACAACATAACGTCATAATGGAGGATATTTATTCATTCATACATACATACATACATACATACATACATACATGTGTCTCTCTCTCCCTCACTCTGTGTATGCGTGTGTGTGTGTGTAAATCTGTAATTAATCAAATATAAAGTAGGTTTGATAAATCTGTTACTATAATGCTTACTTTATCATAAATCAATATGATCTATGTGGCAATTATGGAAATATGCTGTTCATTATGTTTGGTAGATTGTTTTGGTCATTTAAAATAGAAACAACTGCCATTTAAAAAAAAAAAGAAAGATATTTGCCATTGTGCATTTAATTTTATACAAAGATACCAGCCAAGTATAAAGTAAATACATTTATACATTTGGTAGAATCAAAATGCCCCATACCTGTTATGTTGACCTTTTTTTTAAGTATTATTTTATTTTATTTGTATGTTTTTACACAAAATAACTGACTCAGAGTCTAGGCTTGCTTTGTGCATGAACCAAAGCGTATTAAATATTGCCAGTGGCATTTCAGGACTCATCATCGGCCGAACTCAAAGGGATTGTCCCATAGGCTAATAAATAAACAGCGTTTCCATCGGGGGAACACAGTGCGCACAAGCGTGCGCCGAGAACGCTTTTCTCAAAAGCCAAGCCGCAAATTTCTCAAGGTCCTCTGCGCTGATGAAGAGCGACGATAGACGTGAACGTCGGCGGACTTACAGTGCGCTCTCTAGGGTTGACGTGACCCAAATGCGCTGCTTGACATGGCCGATGCACATCTCACTTGACTGCTGACAGGGCTGGATGTAAACTCAGTGTTGTGACGTTAAAATACCCGTCGCCAGCATGGCTCAGCCTGACCGGGTGAGTGGAGAACTGCTCATACGGAAGATAAATAAGGAAACGCCACGCTACGCTGATGCTTCTGATCTGTCCGAAACACCGTCGAGAGCAGCTACACAAATCGACTGGCACACATAGATATGACGTAATAATATGCAGTAGATAGCATTGTTGCCTCACTGCAAGAAGGCCCTGGGTTCGAATACCAGACGGGGGCCTTTCTGCGTAGAATTTGCATGTTCTCTGCGTGGGTTTCCCTCCCGGTACTCCGGTTCCTCCCACAGTCCAAAAACATGCAGGTTAGGTTCATTGGAGACTCTAAATTGCCATAGGTATGAGTGTGTGAGTGAATGATGTGTGTGCCTGTAGGTATGAGTGTGTGAGTGAATGATGTGTGTGCCTGTAGGTATGAGTGTGTGAGTGAATGATATGTGTGCCTGTAGGTATGAATGTGTGAGTGAATGATGTGTGTGCCTGTAGGTATGAGTGTGTGAGTGAATGATGTGTGTGCCTGTAAGTATTAATGTGTGAGTCAATGATGTGTGTGCCTGGAGGTATGAGTGTGTGAGTGAATGATGTGTGGGCCTGTAGGTATGAGTGTGTGAGTGAATGATGTGTGGGCCTGTAGGTATGAGTGTGTGAGTGAATGATGTGTGTGCCTGTAGGTATGAGTGTGTGAGTGAATGATGTGTGTGCCTGTAGGTATGAGTGTGTGAGTGAATGATGTGTGTGCCTGTAGGTATGAGTGTGTGAGTGAATGATGTGTGTGCCTATAGGTATGAGTGAATGATGTGTGTGCCTGTAAGTATTAATGTGTGAGTGAATGATGTGTGTGCCTGGAGGTATGAGTGTGTGAGTGAATGATGTGTGTGCCTGTAGGTATGAGTGTGTGAGTCAATGATGTGTGTGCCTTGAGGTATGAGTGTGTGAGTGAATGATGTGTGGGCCTGTAAGTATGAGTGTGTGAGTGAATGATGTGTGTGCCTGTAGGTATGAGTGTCTGAGTGAATGATGTGTGTGCCTGTAGGTATGAGTGTGTGAGTGAATGATGTGTGTGCCTGTAGGTATGAGTGTGTGAGTGAATGATGTGTGTGCCTGTAAGTATTAATGTGTGAGTCAATGATGTGTGTGCCTGGAGGTATGAGTGTGTGAGTGAATGATGTGTGTGCCTGTAGGTATGAGTGTGTGAGTGAATGATGTGTGGGCCTGTAGGTATGAGTGTGTGAGTGAATGGTGTGTGTGCCTGTAGGTATGAGTGTGTGAGTGAATGGTGTGTGTGCCTGTAGGTATGAGTGTGTGAGTGAATGATGTGTGTGCCTGTAGGTATGAGTGTTTGAGTGAATGATGTGTGTGCCTGTAGGTATGATTGTGTGAGTGAATGATGTGTGTGCCTGTAGGTATGAGTGTGTGTGTGCCTGTAGGTGTGAGTGAATGATGTGTGTGCCTGTAGGTATGAGTGTGTGAGTGAATGATGTGTGTGCCTGTAGGTATGAGTGTGTGAGTGAATGATGTGTGTGCCTGTAGTTATGAGTGTTTGAGTGAATGATGTGTGTGCCTGTAGGTATGAGTGTGTGAGTGAATGATGTGTGTGCCTGTAGGTATGAGTGTTTGAGTGAATGATGTGTGTGCCTGTAGTTATGAGTGTTTGAGTGAATGATGTGTGTGCCTGTAGGTATGAGTGTGTGAGTGAATGATGTGTGTGCCTGTAGGTATGAGTGTGTGAGTGAATGATGTGTGTGCCTGTAGGTATGAGTGTGTGAGTGAATGATGTGTGTGCCTGTAGGTATGAGTGTGTGAGTGAATGATGTGTGTGCCTGTAGGTATGATTGTGTGAGTGAATGATGTGTGTGCCTGTAGGTATGAGTGTGTGAGTGAATGATGTGTGTGCCTGTAGGTATGAGTGTGTGAGTGAATGATTTGTGTGCCTGTAGGTATGAGTGTGTGAGTGAATGATGTGTGTGCCTGTAGGTATGAGTGTGTGAGTGAATGATGTGTGTGCCTGTAGGTATGAGTGTGTGAGTGAATGATGTGTGGGCCCTGCGATAGATTGGCAACCTGTCCAGGGTGTATTTCTGCCTCTCACCCAATTCATGCCTCTCATTAGATGTTGGATGGATGGATGGATGTGCTTTGCAAAAAAAAAAATCACATTACCATATTGCTTATTTGTTTATATTGTAGTGGTGGCTGCTAGTGGAGCTCTTGGTACTTACTTTTTTCTTGCTTATGCCTGTATTTTTTGTATGGTGCAAACAGTTATGAGCTAGTGGTAGCTGGGGCTTTGCAAATTGACCCCTCTCGAGGGATTATAGGACGTCTTCCGTTCTGACAGGGAATGTGGTGTTAGGAAATGGCCGTCTGAGCTTTTCGATAATTACTCCCCTGCTCTACATGAGCAAATATTGGGCACTGGATATTTTATTGTGTAATTAATGCATAAATAAAGCTGACATAGCATAATATCTGCATCTGAAAAGGTCACTGAATCCCCCCCCATGTGTATATTGGATAGGACAGGTTAGGTTTTACATCAGCTTCCCACAATCCAATCAAACCTTTCCTTTTTGTTTAGTTGTAAGTAATCACATAGCTAGTGTGGGTGCACGTTTAAAGCTAACCTATATTTTAAAAAAGCCATAACTGAATTCCCAGCTACCTCTGTGTTTTGAACGAAAAGGGACTGGTCAGTATTTTGACAGGCAGTGAGTTGAACATACATGCGAAGTGAGCGCATAAATTGCACGCATGGCTGCAAACATGCATACTGCCAGACATACACATGTCAGGCTGTCGGAACGTGGAGGCTGCAGCCGAGCCGCAGCGGTGGTTGTCATTTCGGCAAAGTCATTAGCGAACTTGTCTGGTTGCCAGAGAACTGCAGCAGTCATATCACATATTTTCTATGGTTGCCAGACAATCATGTCCTGTGCTGCTCCTGTCTCCACAACTTCCTTACACGGCAGTGTTCTCATTGGCTCTCCACCTCCACGCTACAATTCATTAATATTCATGAAGAGGCGTACAAAATGAGTGACGTCATTGTGCTGTTATGGCTACATGAAGAGTCGGGTATCTGTCGAGACATGTTCGTTCATTTTAGAAACTTGTATTGTATATAGCTTTTAATTTTTAGATTAATCTGTGCTAACATATTAATTATGGGAAGGAGAGGAAAATGGACCATTGTAAAAATATATATTACAAAAATAATGTTGTTTTCGATAATATTTCCTGAAATATTCTATAGGAAAAATAAGGTTATTCTATTTTAAAAGGACATCAGAACCACTGGAAGTGTTATTGGCCATGTCCCTTCCTGAACATCCACAAGACAAACCAATTTGGAAGGTTTCAACTTGAACGACATAGTGACGGAACTTATTCTCGTAAAATAATCCCGACCGTCTTGTCATTGCGTAGCAGCAGTTCCCGTACCGTGTGGGTCGGGATTCAGCGGCTGGTCGTCAGAGGAGTTCAGGTGGGTTGTGATATATCTGTAGAAAAGATACAGTGCACTTGTCCCATAGAAATTGACTGGACTCAGATTAAACCCGGTACTGCTCACATTCACTGCGTTATGACTCATTGTAGGTGTGCAGTGAGGGTTGAAGGAAAAAGGAACAGTGTAGGATGTGTGTGGTGTGTGTGTGTGTGGTGTGTGCGTGTGTGTGTGGGGGGAGGGGGAGGGGGCTTTAAAAAAAAAATCCCATTACCATAAAGGGCCTGACCCAAAGCAGTTCGGTAACCGCTGGGCTAAATATTAAAAAGCGTGTGACAGCACAGAAAATAATTTATATTCTTTCATTAAAAGGGTCACAGCCAGGAAGCACTGGTGTGTAAAATCAGTGGTCATACCGACCTGGACAGGTCACTGCACCACAGGTCCTTTAGGGCAGATAATGAATCTGAGCTTCTCTGATTAACATAAAGATACATACAGGATAAAAAAAATACATAACCAATCTAACGGAAGTCGTGCGCTCGAGTTGTCACTCCAGATAAAGGCTGCTGAGGAAATGCACAGAACCGTGAGCGAAGGTGGCAGACTCAAAGCTTAATCAGGTTACTCTCTGATCTAGCGACTGTAGAGTCGAGAAACGTCTGTGAAATGGATCACAAAGCGCCCCTGCCGTCTCACTGCTAGGGAGTCATGAGAGTCTGAGGGTGCAAATTACAAAACAGGAACAAGTATCCCGTTAATCTAAGATGGTGTCGTTTCTTCCTTGTTGTACAGACTGTGCACCTTGCGGCGTTGACGCTGTATGCTGTAACTGTGGATACGCTCACGCCTAATCACCTGGAAAATAAAACACGAACAACAGGGGCCTCATGTATAAATGATGCATCCGTCTCATAAATGTATGTACGCATGAGTCATACTCTGCGTAAACGTGCGCATGTCTTGCCATCAAGTTTGTTTTTATAAATCCCAAATCCGTGGGGAAAGTGGTGTACGCATCGTTTTTGTACGTATGCACCGTTTATACACGAGGTCCCAGGCCTGGCGACCTCTCCTGTGAACGCCCGTTAAAGTGTAATATAAGAGTACGGTACCCTATTCCACTTTATTGTAATTTATTTTTTATTCATAGGAACACAAAATTATCGTGTGCATCAACTGTAGGAATGTAATTTACAAAGAGAGCGTGAAACTATAATGATCAAGGTGTTAAAGTGCGTGTTTGGGGATGGGGGGTTGTATGCAGTGTTCGAATTACCCCGAAGCTTTCGGGGGTGCCCACCCACAGTGGTGTAGTGCTTTTTTTCTGGAGCGCAGTATTTCAATATGACGTCATCAACACAAACCTGGCAACCGACAAGGCTAGGCTACATTAATTCACAGCACAGATATATTTACCTGCCATAACCTTGCAACAAACTTGAACAAAGTAAACATTTCGAACGCACGTCTTCAAGAACCTGTATGTTTTTTTATCCTGTACAAATTAGAGCAGCACATTTGTATTTTAGAGCACTTTCGCTATCACGTACCATTGTGGAGCCGAGTGGAATTTCATAACAATGCATTCTAAGACATTTCAACCAAGAACAGAACAAATAGGCTAGATGGCTACATAGTATATTTAGGTACCTTAACATTGAAACAATTTCTATGCCTGCGCGTGTCAGAACTGAGAAATTTTTGTCTATCTTAATGTAAATAATGTCTAGATAATGTTATAATTTAATTTCTGCTTGTTTTGTTTGTCTGTCTGAAGCATTAGCATTAGCACTGACTTTGCTAACCACGCTCGTTGTAATCTGCGCCAATTTCTCACTTTCTTTTCCATTTTTCTCGTCGTTGTTTGACCTTTTTGTAAAACCAAACTTTGTTAAGTCTATTTGTTTCCGTTTCGAAATTTTTTATTCATTTTCATCTGACGTAATTTTGCACGCCTAGCACACAGACGACTTTCCCGCAACCAAACAGCCGAACAAGTGCGATCCCATAATTATGTCTGCTAAACAAAAACAGTCCCCCTAGTGGTGTGGCTGAACATTACATCCACTTATTTTCATGACAGATAAGTGCCGGTGACTCAATGAAATAAATGGGCGCACCCCCGAACTTTGTATTTTCATCGATCTAGGAATGCCATGGCCAGAACTAGGTATGCCGGGCATTCCCGGGCACCAGCGTAATTCGAACCCTGGTTGTATGGGAGGGTTATGTAATTCTGGATTTGTAGTACATACCGTGGCTGGGTAATTACTTACAGATATACTTGTATATGTGAAGTGAGCCCACTTCACGACGACCTGGCATTTAAAATTGCCAAAGCGGAGGGTCTTAGTGCAGATTATACCAGCAATATGTCGCTAATGATAACTCTCCGCTAATGGTAAATGGTGTAATATCTAAAATAAGTCAGCAGATATGTAATACCTCCCACATGCAATTTAGTTTAAAGACCAATTAAGACAAGCAGCTTTACAGCCAAGGAGAGAAAAACCTGCAGCATTTCACCTTCTGCCTTGTTTTTTTTTTTTGGTCTTTATTATTATTTTATAAAAAATTTTAAACAGGCTGTCTATTTTGAGCTGGGCACATGCATGGTCATGTTGTAGCTGTTTTAATATGGATGTTGGATTATTTCTCTGAATCTGAATAGCGGTGCTTATCTCTTTGGCCCTGGCTCCCGGGGTGTTGCGAAATGAGCGTCTGGTGGCTCGTTGGTCGGCCTTTCGAGCCACAAGGCCAATGATTAAATCAGCAAGCTAATGGCTGAATGCTCGCAAACTTAAGAACAGAGGGACATTTCTCTAATGAGAGCGCTGCGCACCAGCGCATTTTACTGCATTGTAAGTCTCTGCTAATATTTACACTGCAGCAGAGTGATTTCTCATTCTAGAGTAGAAGAGGAAGTTCCAGAAAGACACGTATGCAGTTAAATGTTCAGTGTTAATTTAACTCTAACAGAGTTTATCAGTCCAATAGAGATAACGTGTTTCAGAGTAAAATTAGGGATGACTTAACGCAGAACATAGTACTGTATACAGGATTCACTGTGTAATAGCTGCATTGAGTTTGAAAGGTGATACCCTAGTTTGAGGGTTACCCTATTCCTTGCAATACCCAGAGATACACAGAGCGCAATACCAAGAGATGCATATCTACGAAGTCGAACGTCTGTTCTCTCTCTGTCTAATCCAAAGATTAGTCAATGTGAATATTTTAAGGGATTCTCAATAGCTTAGAAGGCCAAAGGGCAATCTGTTTCAAATCATTAATGGCATATTGACTTGAGTCTTTGTTTGCTCCCAACAAATACTTAACCCTTGTGTGCTGTTCGGGTCTGTGGGACCCGTTTCGATGCATTGAAAACGGGTCCCACAGACCCGAACACCACACAAGGGTTAAAATATAAAGCGAAGACACATATCCTGCGTGTATGCATTTGAGTATTGTGTATATGTGTGTGTGTATATATATGCATTCATAAGAAAGGCAATGTGTGGATCTCGATTCTTATATCACCCTAAAAAAACTGCATGCTATGTATGCATATGGTGTGCTATCTTCATTTTAGTTAAATAATATATACGGTATATGATAAGTAAAACTGTAATCCTCGATGAACATATGGCTTTATATCTCAACACTGTTGATATAGCTTTAAAATTTTTTTTAATCCAAACCTATATTTTGTAGAAGTGGGTCTGTTCAGTCATCTTTTACATTCTTATTTTTTCTTTTTTAGTGTCAACTGGGCCAAGAGTATGGTCACTCACTGCATGTATAACAACTGCACATTAAATATTAGCAGAAATTGCTAAAGGCTATTTATTTGCATGGCTCGGAGATGGCCTGTGTTTATTAGCATACGGCTAAGCCACCTTGCCACCAGAGAGCCTCGCCTTGCCTTGACCGGGGGGGTGAGACTGCTCGGGCATTCGCTGATCCATTCATAGTGGCAGAGCTATGGCGGGATTCAGGCTAGCGTGACTGCGGATGAACGGGGGGGGGGGGGGGGGGTGAATTAGACACACATTTAAACAGAGTTTTTCATGTTCCATTCGCTGAAGGAATACCACAACAGCGACATCAAGAAGAAGATAGTTGCACCTCCATTAGGTGGGTCTTCGGTTTTAACCTTGTTACAGGTTAAAATTATTATTTAAGGTGTGATGGAAAGCTGAGCTGGTCATTGAGCTACTGATTGGTGGCGGAAAATGTACCTGTTCACATCCATGACACCCGCATAACCTTGTTATAACACTTAAAAAATCTTACACAACCAATCAAAGAACCATAACATTTTGTGGTGTTCTACAGGAAACATAAATGAGACATGACCAGTCTTCTGTTCAAAATGAAGACTCAGCTTTTTAAAAGCAGTTTTGAATTTTGGAATGTTCTCAAAACATTATCTCACTACCAAAATGACAATGAACATTGCCCAACATTTTGTGTTGGCTGGGTGTTGCCTTGATGCATTACTTTATGACGCATTATGCGGGAGCTATGAAGGCTTTATAATACATTTGGGATAAAGTGTAATCAAACAGAGGGGGCATGCTTTTTATGTCTGTCAAGCTGACAGTGTGAAATTGTGATTTCTCATCAATATGAAACAAAAAAAATGACAACAAACAACACAAACAAAAATAGAATAATATAGTCACCTTTAATTTATCAGTTGGCTCTCTCTACCTCCACCCCCACCCCTGGCTCAAACATGGTTTAAAAAAAAATAATAATAAATGGTGCGATGGTTTGATGGCATCATAAATCAACGAGCTTTTGGCAGCCCAATTGTGTTGTGAGAGCTCTCTGAATCCGCTATCTTCCCCCGCTCCCCTGGCTTGGACCGTCGAGGGAATTTCAGAAAGTGGAACGCCGAAAACGTTAACACTACCCGTGTATGTTCCACAGAACCCGACTCCTCTGCGGTTGCCGTGACCACACAGAGCCAAGCAACACGGTCCCCGCGCACAAACACTCTTCCTGTGCACCAGAACTCTTGAGAATTTTTTAAATTTTTTTATGTCGTCTGACAAAATGATTTTTGAGGTTACATCTGGAAGAGCTAGATACTGGGAAAACAATAATTACGCCAAACAGAACCGGAAAAAAGAAAAGGGGAGAGAAACAGAGACACTGGCTTTTCCCATCGAATCAGAACCTCTCTGCGGCCTGCATATGGGGGTCTCGAAACAGGGGGGGGTTGAGTACAGAACCATGCAACGTCACTTTTTGGGTTGTTGAGATGGGTGTCCACCCTGGCCCGGTCAGCCTGTATTTTTGGTGTTATTTACCGTAGATTCAAGGGGCTATCTCAGGACTTTCCTCAGGGGAAGCGTGCAGGCAGGCAGGCTCACTCAGTACTGTGCATGCAGCGGGATTAGGCCCCTTCACCCGCGGATAGGCTAGCACCGCGCGCCAGCGCTAAGTCCACACGTGATGCACTATAATCAGCCTCACTCTTCTTCTTGTTTTTCCGTCCGTGAGACAGGCGAGGTTTGACAGCAACGTGGCGATGTTGTAGCATACACTTCCCCATTTAAAGACGGGAGAAAGAAACTTAATAATAAATTAAATAGACCATATGCAAAAAAAATAAAAGCCATGTGAAATGTTTTTTTTAAAAAAATGCCTCCCTGGGCGGAATGTTCTATTCCCATCAGCAGCACGGCTCTCTGGGAATTCCAGCGATGATTTGGAAAATCTGGGTTTGCACTCTTAATCCAGGCCCATTACACCCAGCCCAGGGATTACCGGGCGACAGCTTCAAGTGAAATGAAAGATGGAAAGAAAGGCTTAAGCCGTGCGCGTCCCTATTAAAAATCGCACGGCACCGCTACACTGTGGCAGGCTTCGGCGCGCAGTCGCCAACTCTTTAAGAACACCCGCCCGCACGCCCGCCCGCCCAAAAACCCGCACACCCGCCCGCCCGCACGCCCGCCTGCCCACCCGCCCAGGCCGGTTCTTTCTTTCTTTCTTAAATTCTTACCCACCACAAAATCGCTTTTCACACTTTTTCTTTTCAGAGTCCGAAGTCTTTGATGGCTTCAGTCAAGCGCTTCGTCGTTTAGTTTTTCCATGCGGGCGGGGGGGTCTTGCACAAAATTAGAGGGTGTAAGAAGAGAAGAGAACACTACTGCTGTTCCTTGTTTAGAAAACAGTGGCAGGTTTTTCAGGTTGTCATTCCAGGCAAATCTGTGCCTACAGCAGTAACAGCCTCCTCTAGCCACTGCACAGCGGAATTTTCATGCAGCTGTAACAGCCTTTATAGCCACTGTACAGCGGAATTCTCATGCAGCTGTAACAGCCTTCTATAGCCACTGCACAGCGGAATGTTCATGCAGCTGTAACAGCCTCCTCTAGCCACTGTACAGCGGAATTCTCATGCAGCTGTAACAGCGGAACTTTCATGCAGCTGTAACATCCTTCTATAGCCACTGCACAGCGGAATTTTCATGCAGCTGTAACAGCCTTTATAGCCACTGTACAGCGGAATTCTCATGCAGCTGTAACAGCCTTCTATAGCCACTGTACAGCGGAATTTCCATGCAGCTGTAACAGCCTCCTCTAGCCACTGTACAGCGGAACTTTCATGCAGCTGTAACAGCCTCCTCTAGCCACTGTACAGCGGAACTTTCATGCAGCTGTAACAGCCTTCTATAGCCACTGTACAGCGGAATTTCCATGCAGCTGTAACAGCCTCCTCTAGCCACTGTACAGCGGAACTTTCATGCAGCTGTAACAGCCTCCTCTAGCCACTGTACAGCGGAACTTTCATGCAGCTGTAACAGCCTTCTATAGTCACTGTACAGGGGAACTTTCATGCAGCTGTAACAGCCTTCTATAGCCACTGTACAGCGGAACTTTCATGCAGCTGTAACAGCCTTCTATAGCCACTGTACAGCGGAACTTTCCTGCAGCTGTAACAGCCTTCTATAGCCACTGTAAAGGGGAATTGTCTATTGGATGTTTGTCACAGAGAGGTCAATGACCTCATGCAGTGAGATAAATCCGCCTCCCTCGATCTCCACACTTAGCAAAGTG
Source organism: Ilyophis sp. 1 JC-2022 (assembly GCA_022702515.1). Lineage (NCBI taxonomy): Eukaryota > Metazoa > Chordata > Actinopteri > Anguilliformes > Synaphobranchidae > Ilyophis > Ilyophis sp. 1 JC-2022. The sequence goes on from CM040403.1 coordinate 128,055,824, forward strand.
GGTAGGCAGCCATCATGCAGCGAGTGTGCACATGTGACTATATACATACAGTATATACTGTATAAAGAAGGGTAGGTGAGAAACAGTTGTGTTTAGCGTTGGTCTGGATGTGTGACTGTTGGAGAGACTTTGATTTGTTTTTCATGTATCTGCTCCAGGGTGACGCCCTGGAGTTGGATCCCGGGTAATTAACTTTGCCGCGACCCGGGAGCCGCTTGTGAACGAGGCGCCGCAATCCTTTAAGCACAGCTCTCCATTACCCAGAGTCCCACAGAACAAACCCTGGAACTCTGCCGTTCCCCTGGGTGCTTCTGGGAAACACGAAAGATGCGTGGGGGTTAAACGGACAGTGTTGTTGTGAGAAATAGTCAGCTGCCAGCTCATTGTGTGTGTGTGTGTGTATGTGTCTGCGTGTGCCTGTGTGTGTGTGTTTGTGTATGTGTGTTGGGTGGATGCGGTTGATTAGTTGACTCTGATAGAGTTATTTTAGTGGGTGTGACAAAAGTGGGGTACAGGTTTGTTTCCAGGGTAAAGCATGGCCTTTTAATGACTTGTATGGTCATGGAAACCTGGTGGCTACGCTAGGCTACGATATGCGTAATGAGTTTAGAGAACACAGCGATAGGTTTTTTGTTTTTTTTCCCCAGTGGAAAATCAACTTTGCTTTAATAGAGTCTACGTGTGGGTCATAGACGGCAGAGTTATTTTCATGAAAACCTGGGGTCCGCATTAAACGTGTGGGATATGTGCTCAGATATTGAAGCTCAGAATTATGTTTGGTGTAAAATCAACTCTGGCAGAGTACTTTTATCTGTAAGAGAGTACGTGTGGTCCCCTTTGGGCTTGCATAATCCCTGTTAGAGTTGACTTGCAGTGCACATGTAGGGTGTTTGCTATAGGCAATCCCTTCTGAGTAGCTGGACCAGGAGCAGGTAGCATTGCTGCAGAGCTGCAGTCTGTGTACTCCACAGCTTTGTAATAAGAGAGAAGCCGCAGTATCTGCTTGCGTTCTGCTGTCATGCGCAGGGAACACTGTGCCAACTATCCCCCTTCAACCAAACAGAGTACTTGTTATTGCTGAATAACTAAATTAGATTACATTAGCTATGGCTCATTTCAAAAGTGTTGGAGGTATGCGCTGTTGCTACTTGGGTAATGAGAGGCTGGAATCCAGTAAAAAAAAACAGAAAAAAAAAAAAACGTGTCCTCAAAATTTGTGTAGTGGATGCTGATAACAAAGATGTTATATGTCATTTTGTTGGTTTTATTATTGCTACAGTCAGAAGCCAGATAGCTGCTCATTTGCAAAGAGGTCCATCATTTTTATAACACAAACGAGCTCTGAACAGGCAGCATATAGAAGACTGATAAAGGTTTATATGAAGAAGGAAATCTAGTGGAATAAGGCACAAACATATAAGGATAGCAAGGATGAATAAAACAGGCTTGGTATTAGATTAGCTCATTATTCTCTTTTCCCACTGTAGAGCTGGAACCAGGCTGGCTCATTATACCCCTTTCCCACTGTAGAGCTGGAACCAGGCTGGCTCATTATACCCCTTTCCCACTGTAGAGCTGGAACCAGGCTGGCTCATTATACCCCTTTCCCACTGTAGAGCTGGAACCAGGCTGGCTCATTATACCCCTTTCCCACTGTAGAGCTGGAACCAGACTGGCTCATTATACCCCTTTCCCACTGTAGAGCTGGAACCAGGCTGGCTCATTATACCCCTTTCCCACTGTAGAGCTGGAACCAGGCTGGCTCATTATACCCCTTTCCCACTGTAGAGCTGGAACCAGACTGGCTCATTATACCCCTTTCCCATTGTAGAGCTGGAACCAGACTGGCTCATTATACCCCTTTCCCACTGTAGAGCTGGAACCAGGCTGGCTCATTATACCCCTTTCCCACTGTAGAGCTGGAACCAGGCTGGCACATTATACCCCTTTCTCACTGTAGAGCTGGAACCAGACTGGCTCATTATACCCCTTTCCCACTGTAGAGCTGGAACCAGACTGGCTCATTATACCCCTTTCCCACTGTAGAGCTGGAACCAGGCTGGCTCATTATACCCCTTTCCCACTGTAGAGCTGGAACCAGACTGGCTCATTATACCCCTTTCCCACTGTAGAGCTGGAACCAGGCTGGCTCATTATACCCCTTTCCCACTGTAGAGCTGGAACCAGGCTGGCACATTATACCCCTTTCCCACTGTAGAGCTGGAACCAGACTGGCTCATTATACCCCTTTCCCACTGTAGAGCTGGAACCAGACTGGCTCATTATACCCCTTTCCCACTGTAGAGCTGGAACCAGGCTGGCTCATTATACCCCTTTCCTACTGTAGAGCTGGAACCAGGCTTGCTCATTATACCCCTTTCCCACTGTAGAGCTGGAACCAGGCTTGCTCATTATACCCCTTTCCCACTGTAGAGCTGGAACCAGACTGGCTCATTATACCCCTTTCCCATTGTAGAGCTGGAACCAGGCTGGCTCATTATACCCGTTTCCCACTGTAGAGCTGGAACCAGACTGGCTCATTATACCCCTTTCCCATTGTAGAGCTGGAACCAGGCTTGCTCATTATACCCCTTTCCCACTGTAGAGCTGGAACCAGGCTGACTCATTATACCCCTTTCCCACTGTAGAGCTGGAACCAGGCTGGCTCATTATACCCCTTTCCCACTGTAGAGCTGGAACCAGGCTGGCACATTATACCCCTTTCCCACTGTAGAGCTGGAACCAGGCTGGCTCATTATACCCCTTTCCTACTGTAAAGCTGGAACCAGACTGGCACATTATACCCCTTTCCCACTGTAGAGCTGGAACCAGACTGGCTCTAACTCAAGCCAGCAACATTCCCACTCAGCAATGGAAGGGGGATGTTGTAGGATATCCATTGGGCAACAACAAGGAAAAATAACACTCAATATCCCTACATTACATATTTGAATATGTCCTCAATATGTCCCACATGGTCTCTAAACTTTTCGGAACTTTCCGAACCCTTCTCGTATGGCTTGTCTCATGTGTTGCTTTGCAGATGGCACACTGTCCAATAAACCATTTGGCCACGCCTGCTCATTTAATATGTCTTCTTCCTGTTCCATTCAAAACAAGTCAACCAAAGTCAGCCTGCGTGCTGGAAGCAAGCAAAAGTTATTGCATCCATGCGCCTGTTTGCAGTTAATGTAGCATGAACGGCTCTAAGATTGGCCATTTAAAAAGCGGCGCCCTTCTGTGCTGCTCCACAGTGCAGGCGACGAGCCTGCCATGTTTCGCCTCAAGTATCGATTGAAATGACCCATGCAAGGAGCAAAAAAGGGAAATAAAAATTTAAAAAAAGATACAGCAGGGGAGCTTGTTTTTTTAATTAAAGTAAAATTTCAGAGTTGCCACATGCACGATCTTTAGCAATAAATTGCAGAGCCAGGCTGCTTCTTTTCTCATTACCACAATGCAGTGAATCAACCAATTACCTGGCTTCTCTGCTAACAGCTGTGGAGGGGACAACTGTGGGTGGAAATGAGGAGGAGGAGGACGGGGAGGAGGTTGGCGGTGGGGTGCGGGGGTGGGGAGTAGAGGAAAGAGGGAGAGAGGGAGAGAAAGGGGGGGGGGGGGCTCATTTTTACAGCGTATGACTGAGAGGATGTAGTTAGCGCTCTCTCTCTCTTCCTCCTGACGGAGTCAGAGATGCAGATGCCCGGAGACAGGGTTCCTGTTGACGAGGAACTTATCAGCTCGTCCCTGTGTTCTTTGCACACTCGTCACTGTCTCCCCCCTTCTCTCTCTCTCTCTCTCTCTCTCTCTCTCTCTCTCTCTCTCTCTCTCTCTCCGTGAAGAATGTGCATTGTTCTGTTTATCTTTCCCCTCCTAAAGGAACACAGTGGAAGATAGTGGGAGAGGCCAATTAAAAGTCAGTGATGTCATGCAATTAGCGCAGCGTCACACCCCCACCCCCCCCCCAAACCCTGGAAACAACATTTGTGACACATACCTAGCACTTAACATAACATAAATTCCCTTTACCTGGAAAATGTTAACTGCAATAGTTCATAAAAATAGATCCAAGTCAGAAACATTACCCTTTAATCCAGTTCATATCTGACAATGTGGGCTTGCAGTTAATGTGCCTTTAAGCTGGACACAAGTGTATTGCAGGCCGAAGTCCCTTCTTTTCAGTTAATTCGGTGAACTACAGAGAAATGAGGTAGAATTTACTAATTTAATTTAAGAATTAAATTCAAAGTACATAAAAATGATGTTTCTGCAGTTAAACATACTCTGCTAAAGTAGGTGAGAACAGCCTCTCTTGTACTTGTTTTGAAGGCTTGCATGGAGATTGAAAAAATAAAATATTCAATCACTTCAATCAAGTGTTTGTTCATTGCTCATGCATTACGGTGAGGGTGGTAGCTGTCACTTCCTGAAGGCTGTGTGTGTGTGTGGTTGGGGGGGAGGTGGAGGTAGGCAGACATAAATAGAATGAAATGGAAATTTCTGTGTACAGTGAGGAGCAAGATACTGTGTTTTGTAGTCTTGAGGAAAAGAAGTTGGCCTTTAAATTATAAACGGCAGAGGATTTATGCGGTCTTCTGACCGCTGAGGACAGCTCTAGACTGTCAGCGGTGTGAAATATTGCTCTTTTCAGCTTTGGAGAAAGCGCTGGGTTGAAGCAGTGAACTGGGACACGAGGAGGGTCAGAGGCGCGCTCCTGTGTCAGAACTCCAGTGCCGGTGCACTTCATGTTCAAGCCTGAATGCTTTGCGCTTTCAATTTCTCCCAGGTCAGGAGATCCTTTCTGTGGGTAAAAGGAAGGGCATCAGTCTGTGGAAGGCCCAGTACTTTTCTTCACATGTTTTAGTGACTTGAACTCATCTACATGTTTGTCTTTTATCCCAATTTTGTTTTTGATATTCAGCTTTTAGTCTAGTTTAATCATGAACTCATGTATAGCTCTGTGTTTTTACAGCAGTTTTGTTCCAGTTATTCACCCACTTTAGTGACTTTTAAACACAAGTTTAAACATACATGTACGTTTCTTTTTGTTTTCTGCTAGTTGTTGTTTGTAATGCTGTTATGATCTTTATCACATCTGTGTTTTTGTCTGTTTTAAATTGTGCATAATCATAGTCTTATGAGTATTTTAGCTTTAAATATAAATATAAAATTTGTTTCCATCCTTTGTACACTGTCGTCTGAGAAATACAAATCCCACAATCCATTTCTGCCATGCCTTTGGGCTAGACAAAGCAGATATTCAATGAGATAACATTCACTTTGGTGTATCTCAGGCAGAGATTTGAACATGTGTCCATCTGGGGGGTATTCCACAAAGAAGGATAACCAAGCTAGCCAGATAACTCAGATAAAATAATACAATGAAATAACCTCAGAAACGTTATTCATTATCAGCAGCTAACAATATGTATGACTAACTAACAATATGTATGACTAAATCACACTCCTAAATCAGATTCTAGTGCATTTTAATCGACTGATATCTCACCAATGTGACATTACAGCCTAATTGTCCTCAGTGTTACCTGGATAACTTGATAATCCTGTTTTGTGGTATAATCCCCTGGTGTCAGGGCCAAATCCCAGCCAAACCTGAGACACATATCGGATGCCATGCCCGGAATGGCAATAGAGGTCGGATGCCTACCGCGAGAGGGATATTAACACAAACCGCCAACAAATTTCCTCACTGACGAATTAATCATTTGGGGGGTTTCAGGGATTGGGATCCTCTCTGTGGAACAGACAGAAGGGTACAATATACCCCTCTTTCTCTGAGAAGGTCAAGCCCAACATATATGATTTAGGTATGAAGGTAGCAGCCCACGTGTGCCCAACATATAACGGAAGAGTCTGGATATACCCCCGTATTCACTTGCCCAATGACAGTGAATGCCCAGATGGGATGGGAGAGAGGTGGTTTTTTGTAAGGATTGTCTAAATTGAGTAGAAATAGAGTGGAATAGCAAAAACCATGGCGCCATCTTTTAATCTAATCAGTAATATACCCGGAATAAAAATTAAATCATCTTTCTGCCTAATGAGGTGATACAGTACTTATGCAAGAACCCAATTAAGGTCCATACAGCATATCACGATCAATCAGATATCGTTATTTAATCAAGCTTATGGATGAAAGAGAACAAAATCAATCAATATCCAAAGATATTACTTTATACATTATTTTATTTCAGAGCCTGATGCACTGCTGTTGTACCCTTGAGCAAGGTACTTAACCTGTATTGCTTCAGTAAATATCCAACTGTATAAATTGATTGTAAGTTAAAAAAAAAAAAATAATAATAATAATGTAAGCCTGTAGGTCTGCCTGCTAAATGCCTGAATATAAATGTGAAATGTTAGTAGTCGTAGTAGTGAGTAGTAGTAGTAGTAGAAGCAGTAGTAGTAGGCTAAGAAGTATCAGTAGTAGTAGTACTAGTAAGTAATAGCAATAAGAAGTATCAGTAGTAGTAGCAGTAGTAAATAGCACTAGTAGCAGTAATAGTAGTAGTAGTAGTACAAACTCCAATTCCAAAAAAGTTGGAACAGTATGTAAAATGCACATAAAAGCAGAGAGCAGTGATTTGTAAAAAGTAAATAGTAGTAGTAGTGTAGTAGTAGTAGTAGTAGTAGTAGTAGTAGTAATAGTGTAGTAGTAGTAGCAGTAGTAGTAGTAGCTGCAGTAGTAGTAGTAGTAGTAGTAGTGTAGTAGTAGTAGTAGTAGTAGTAGTAGTCATAGTAGTAGTAGTGTAGTAGTCATAGTAGTAGTAGTAGTAGTGTAGTCGTAGTAGTAGTAGTAGTGTAGTAGTAGTAGTAGTAGTAGTAGCAGCAGTAGTAGTAGTAGTAGTCATAGTAGTCATAGTAGTAGTAGTAGCAGTAGTAGTAGTATTAGTGTAGTCGTAGTAGTAGTAGTTTTTGTTTCTGCTGAGTGTCAGGATGGTAAACTGTGTTGATCTGAATGATCTTCCTTATTCATCATGTTGGGCAGAAATTATATCACGACACAACAACAGAATTACCGCTACAGCTAATTATTTCATTGATATTTCTTGTACATTGTTGTGAAAAAGAGAAATTAATCAAACATAAATTACTGTTGATTCTATATTGCTTTGTCTATGGCTACATTCCATGTGAATTAATGTCACATCCTGTTGGTTTCCCTGGCTAAGGATGACAGAAAAAATGACCTAATATTAATAATAACAACACTAATGAGCAATATTAATATTGAAGTCAGATGTCTGAAGTTTAACCGCGGTGCCATGCGAAAGAACTGTGATTTCCTGCACTTTTAGGCTATGTGTTTACTTTGGGCGCCATTGGCAACTCTGGTGATAAATACGCCCGCATATGGTCTTCGGTAGAACCATGACCTCAGGCCATGCTTGCTGAGCGCCTTCAGGAAGCAGCTTATTGGAGCCCATTTGTCTTTTATAATTACAAAAAAAAACTCAAATCAAATCAGTCCAATTACGGCCCGTGTGATTTATACACGCCCCAGCGCGTACGCTCTGAACCAACCAGTCAGGGGCACCGTCGACAGCCTCTGTCACATCCACTTTAAAGGATAAACACATGTGAGGGTCTGTTCCCTGCTCCGGGTTCAACTCAAAGCAGACAGGAGAACTCTGCTGCAGCTGGGGTCCCGGGCATTCCGGAACAGATGATGTCACAAAGGGCAGCCTGGCTCTCCCCTGGCGAATCAGAGTGCAAAATGCCCGAGTCCTTTCTATGACATCATGCTTTCTTTCTACTTACTTACATTCTTTTTTTAATTAATTGGCTGACAGAGCACAGAAATTTTCCAAATAAACGCCAATCTATGGCTCATTTATGCCCACAATGAAATCTTTTTTTTTTGCAAATTTTTTGGTGTTTGCCCATGCACATAAGAGAACGTCTCGTGCGTTTAGTTTGATTAAAGGGGGGAATTAGCAGGAGGCAGAATAATCTGCACTACAAGGGTGAGGAGGGGATTTGTGTGAGATGACGTGCTGCAGAGGTGTTCACGACTGTCACCGGGCTTCACCTTTGGGCTTGGTCGTGGATCAGCACATCAGCACAGGAGTTTAAACAAGTCACATCATGTCTGGAAAATAACTCTTCCTGAGAAGAATGTATTGGCTGTAACATCACGCCTGTGTCAAAAAAGATAAACCCAAATGTGACACATAATCTAGTTCCCTGGAAGGAATAACTTGTGGCATTTTTTTCTTAATGATACCAACAGTCAGGCTTCATATAAAGTCCCATAATGCACCTGGACAGCTCACACTGTCAATAAGCTTTCCCCACAGCAGGCGACATATGCTGGCTAGTGAGAATCCTTGTGCTCTCAAGCAATGGAAGGGAAATTTTTTGTTAAGATTCAAAAGGCAGTAAAACATGCTTCATTAATGAAGTGTGATCCTAATTCTGGTGTAGCTCAGCTGAAGCGCTACATTTTGTTTTACACCTTTTTAAAGTCATATGAGTGTGAAATGAGTTGGAAGCAACATTTATATATAAATGAGCAAATCCGTGCATTACTTTTGCCAGACCTAAACCTCATGAACACATACACACATACATGTATGACTGTGTATGAGCTGTTTTGCTGTTAAGTTTTTCTTTTAAACACTGCTGGTGTACATTTAACACCCTATGGTGTTCATATGAGACTGTGGTCTCATATAAACACCCTAGGGTGTTAGATATACACCACCATTGTTGCTGTCTATGTTTTAATTTGATAGATTTTTACGGTTGAAATTAATCACGGGTTTCATCTTCTCTCCCGGCCTCCAAAGGTCCCTTCTGCCGATTCTGATCGGTGCGCAGAATTGAAATATGGATCGCCAGGGCAGGCTAAGAGTTCTGGAACCCAAAGCAATTTTCCGTGGCTTGAATGGTGAGGCTCCAGAACTGAATGAATTTCACAGCACAAAATCCGTGGAGTGGCTCTGTGAGTAAACGTTGACCATTCTCGCAATAGCAGACCTTTAGAAATCAGGAGAGGCCATCATGTCTGCGGTGTGTGTGTCACTGGAAGTTACGGAGAGAGAGAGAGAGAGAGAGAGAGAGAGAGAGAGAGAGAGAGAGAGAGAGAGAGAGAGAGAGAGAAAGAGATACAGAGACAGAGACAGAGACAGAATGATGAAGTATAATTGTGAAGGACACAGATAGAAAGAGAGAAAATAAAGAGAGCGGGAGAAACATAAAGGTGAAGGTATGAGTAAAGGATAGACAGAGATAGAAACAGAAAGGTAAAAATATGAGTGAAGTAAACAGAGAGACAGAGAGAAGAAAGATGAAGTATAATGGTGAAGGACAGAGAGATAGAGAGAGAGATACAGAGAGAATGATTAATTATAATGGTGAAGGACAGAGAGAGATAGAGAGAGATACAGAGAGAAGAAAGATGAAGTATAATGGTGAAGGACAGAGAGAGAGAGAGAGATACAGAGACAGAATGATTAAGTATAATGGTGAAGGACAGAGAGAGATAGAGAGAGATATACAGAGACATAATGATTAAGTATAATGGTGAAGGACAGAGAGAGATAGAGAGAGATACAGAGAGAAGAAAGATGAAGTATAATGGTGAAGGACAGAGAGAGATAGAGAGAGATACAGAGACAGAAAGATGAAGTATAATGGTGAAGGACAGAGAGAGATAGAGAGAGATACAGAGACAGAAAGAGGAAGTATAATGATGAAGGACAGAGAGTGATAGAGAGAGATACAGAGACAGAAAGATGAAGTATAATGATGAAGGACAGAGAGAGATAGAGAGAGATACAGAGACAGAATGATTAAGTATAATTGTGAAGAACACAGATAGAAAAAGAGAAAATAAAGATGAAGTATAATTGTGAAGGACACATATAGAAAGAGAGAAAATAAAGATGAAGTATAATGATGAAGGACAGAGAGAGACAGTGAGGGAAGTATAATTGTGAAGGACACAGATAAAAAGAGAGAAAATAAAGATGAAGTATAATTGTGAAGGGCACAGATAGAAAGAGAGAAAATAAAGATGAAGTATAATTGTGAAGAACACAGCTAGGGAGAGAGAGAGAGAGAAAAGAAAAATGAAGTATAATGGTGAAGGACCGATAGAAAGAGAGACAGAAACAATTTCAATTAATGGACTTTGGGAAAAGCAGACCTCTGACCTCTGACCTTTCTTTTTTCGACTGCAGCACAGACGTTTTCTGCTTAACCCTCATATTATGTCGACATTTTATGACACATTTATAACGTTTAAAATGACGTTAAAAAGGTATTGTAATAGAAAGATTTTTACACTTTTTGTTTCACCGTTTGTGTTTCTCCAAATTGACTACCCTTTTATCACTAAATATAAAAAATCTCATTTTAGAGCCAGGGGTAAGTGAAAGATTGTGAAGTTCAAAACCTGCATGGAAAAGTGCCACCAGAATCATCCACAAAAAATCTGAGATAAAAAAGCTGTATATTTAAAAAAATGTATACAGCTACCCGAGAATGACAACTTTTTTGGATACAAAGTTGGTACATGACTTTTGAAAACAGTTATGTTTATTGCGTGTTTACTATTTAATCTCAACAAATTTGGAAAGGTCATATAGTATGAAGATGAAAAAATAAGGTTAACCGGTTTGTTAGAGACAAGAGTCAAACACTGCATCGGGTCAACTGGACCTCGGACATAATATGAGGGTTAATACTGACCACTCGAAGTACAGAAGAAAAGAGTTGACCGGATTCGAACCGTGTGATCATCGGTCATCTGTGTTTTGGATGGAAAAAGATCTGGTCATACTGTATGTGACAGCGCCTCACAGTGGATTGACCGTTCGCTATCAGATTCAACAGTTGAGTAGTAATCTGATGTGTGTGCATGCAGGGAGCACTATCTCCTCCATTGATCTCATCACAGTTCACTTTTATCTTACCTTTTCTTTACCTGACCTTTAATAGACGTTCTCATGGTGATTTACAAAAAAACTTTGAATTGTGACTGCTGCTCTTAGTGCCTATCTGGAAAAGGGCTTGTGACAATCTTTATGAAAACCACTGTATAAATAAAGTTAGAATGAAAGTACATGTGTGAACAATAAATAATCAAAAATAAAAACATCAAAAACTACTTCAGGATTAAAAAAAATGTCTTCACAGGAACCTAGACTTTGGATATAGTCAACATTTTTTCTCAACTTTGACTTAAGATGGCAGATCCAGTTCAAGTTTTGCTTCACAAACACACTTTAGCGAGTTCGGCACAAACTAACTTACCGACTCACCTATGTTTGCGGGTAATAATAAAATCGGCACACTTGAACCCAGGAATGCAGCCTAAAGCCCTTAGAAAAGCCAGGATGTATTTTATCTACAGTTTATCTAGTCTCGCTGGGTTAGTTCACGTATATGCTTCAATGGCTGTTACAAGCTGTGGAGCGCCTATCAGAAAAAAGAAAAACAGCATCATAGCACAACACCGTTTTTCTGTAACAGTAATTTTACTCCTGATTTGTACCCATTTGTCTCACAAAATAAAATCCGTTTCAACAGGTTGACCGTTCTGCAGATGCCTATGGTACATGTAGTCATAATGGTTAGCTTTAGTCACACGAGAAGTCCATTGTCATTAGCGCAACTAGCTGTGCTCATAACAGTTTTCCGACCTGTCCAACCTTTAGAAGTGCTATAACTGTACCCTAAAACACATTACTGAAAGTAATTATACACTCTAAGAAGAAAGTGTTCCAAAGGGCTCCTCTGTGGGCTTTTCTGTCTAGTTCTTTGTCAGACAATCTGGCAGCTTTTACATCTACCATAGAAGGTTCCATAAAAAACTAAAAAATAAAAATAAAAAAATAAGCCAAAGAACAGTGCAGTACAGAGACAGGAAGTTGTTGTGTGAACAAGCCCAGGTTCCTTGCAGAGAGCTCTAACTTTCCACTGCCAAGCCCCACCGTGCATGCATTCCCTGAGCTAGCAAACTCGCAACCGCACACCAAGCGTGGACCTTCATGCTTGTTCTGCTTGGCCTGCTCATTAAACCTTTAAATAACAAACACATTTGAATAAACGGAGTCAAACCTACAAGCAGACTAAAAGAAGCGCTGTGGCTGCTTAAAACTGTCAAAACATGAGGCATTTCCTCCACATAAAACCGTGCCTGGGGCAAGCATTTCATTAGCTTACATAAATATCTACAAGATAAACTATTAATGCTGATGTACTATATACGTATGTGAGAAGTTTCAACAGCCGCGCTCAGCGTGCATAAAACAGCATTTCAGTTGTCAAACTTTATTTGAATCCATTCATGTAAAAAGTGTAAATTAATTAATTGTGCTAATACTACCAACCCTGCTGTGAATTTAAGAGCACTTAAAGATTAATAAATTGCATCACTTCATACACACTTTGTGTAATAAATAATTTTTTTTGCCCTGGCTCTCATTTTTTCAAAACGCGTCGTGGAAAAAAATTTTTTTTAATGACTTGATTTTCTTTACTATGAAGATAATTAATCTTCTTTCAAGTACACCTTGCATTTCAGGAAAAAGTAAAATAGATGAAAGCACCTGTGGACCCATTTCTATGTTCTTACCGTGGGATGATGATAGTATTACGGTAAGGGGGGAACATGCTTGTGTGCTTGCATATTACCGCCAGTTTTGTAGGTCCGAGAATAAATTACTCTCAGTCGCTATGGCGACACGATGGAAATGCCTACATACTTAAACACACACACACACACACACACACACACACACACACACACACAGACACCACACACACACACACACACACACGCACACACATACACACACACACACATACATATGTTCCACTCTGAGAGAATGATATGGGGTTATTATGCCATCAGCAAAGCTGCCCAATCTCTGATTCAGAGTCGGACATAGATGACAGCATTTGTTTTGTACATCTTTTTGTATTTATAGGTGAAAACTTCCCAGATAGAAACCCCCCCCCCCAACCTCCTGCCCCCCCCCAATCTCACGGCTGCATTTCCAAGAAAGGAGGGCAAAAATTTAACTGTCTGTTGAGATGGGAGGTGTTGAGGCAGAACAGATTGGTTTTGACCTAGATAGGTGTGATCCGTGAGATGGGAGGGGATGCCACTTCTGCACCTCTCCCAGCACATCATGTGATCATTAGTGTCTGCACAACTGGCAAGCGCTTTGACTCAGTGTCTGAAATGAAATAATATTTTCCGCCAGGCCATTTTGCATCCGTTGTGCCAAGATGCTTATTTTATGCTTCAAGTGACCCCCGCTCTCTGCGGCCGAGTTTCGACGTCGCTGTCGGGGGGGTCAATGTCAATGAGGCTCGCTCTTTCAGCTCAATGGCTGCTCATGGCAGTATACTCCCACCACACCCCCAGCTATTACAGAAAACATTGTTTTTGCTGTGAATCCACTGGATAAATAAGAGACTGTGGGTAAAAGTCAAAAAAGGTAATACAAAAAAAAAAACTGTGCTTTCCTTCTTTCTTTCTTTCTTTCTTTCTTTCTTTCTTTCTTTCACAATACAGCAATATACAAGACTGGCTCTTTCCCTCTCTTTCTTTCACACACACACACACACACACACACACATATATACACATGTGTGTTCACGCACGCACACACACATATACACGAGTGTTCACGCACGCACACACACACACACACACACACACACACATGTACACACACACACACACACACACACACACACACACACACACACATATACACATGTGTGTGCTTGCACGCACACACACATATATACACACACACACACACACACACTGAAGAGCTCTCCATCCAGAATTATTCTTCTTTTCGCAGCGTTTGTCAAGCACTTTTTTGAAAATGGCCATATTCATACTGAAGGGGGAAATAAAAAAAACATTGTTTTACTGTGTGTGTGTGTATGTGTGTGTGTGTGTGTGTGTGTGTGCGTGCGTGCGTGCGTGTCTGTGTGTGTGTGCGTGCGTGCGCGCGTGTGCGTGTGCGTGTGCATGTGTGTGTGTGTGTGTGTGTGTGTGTTCTGATGAACAAAGCCGCATGCAGAGGTACTCTTTCAGCAGTCCTGTCCTGCTGTTATTGGTATTAAAAAATTGGCATAACAAATGAGCTCTCGACAAACTTTCAACAGGGAATGCTCAGCCACAGTAATTTAATGCACTCAGCGCCCATTATTGAAAACTATTCAGTCAAATTAATAAGAGTACAATACTGAAGCCAGGCTTGGCAAGCTGAGAAAGCACAATGCTGCAGCTATACCAACCCTGCACTGCATTCTGGGGTGAAATTAAGTACGCTACATACATCCTAAACTTGTTTTTCTCTTTTGGGGGTCCTAAAACAGAAACCGTTTCAGTTCAGCTTTTCGACCGAAGCTAGGCGGAAGATGTGCTCTAATGTGTTGTGGGTGAAATTAATTCCAGGTCTCCGGGCTGCTCCAGACTGACTGTGACATTTTAAAAGCTGGGAGAGACGAGCCCTTTGCATTAATAAGCTGCCAGAGCGCTCATTTGCATGATTACAGGCGGACAGGCCTTCCTCTGCTGAAGCACTTTTATAGCTTTCCATTCTTCTAGCCTTCATAGCTATCTTTTTATTTGCTTTGTTTAGATTTTTTTTTTAATCCCCCGTTTCTACCCTAACATCAGTTCATATTTCAGGTTGCTTTTGGTTCAGCCTTCTTCTTTTTCTCTCGCTATCTCTTCCTTTCTTTATGTTTATCCTGCCTAGCACTCTCTCACTCTTCCTTTTCTTTCTGTATCTTTTTTACTGTCTCTATTTCTCACTCTTTCCCTCTATTCCTCTACTATTCCTCTCTCAGCGTTGTGGGACTTGACATGGGCAGGGTCCGTCCGTCTAATTGCACATGCTTCAGTTGAATCGGGAGCGGAGCCAAGCCCTTTCTTTCCTCTCTTTTTGATATCCCTCTCCACGGCCTCCATTCCTCATCTTTCCTCTCATCTTGAGCGGGAGAGATGGACACAGTGCTTCCGTTTGGTCTCCTTGCGCCAACACAAACCGTAAGTGGGTAGAGATCAGCGGGCGGGGGCGAGGGTATGCGTGTCCTGTGGCCGGGTTGCCCCGGGCAACCGAAAGCGTGAGTCCAGGCTTGGTTTTAGTGTCCGAGGTAGATCTGGGCCACGGTGACCTCCTCCCACCTCCATTCTTATGACCTGACGCCCGAGCGCATTTATTTATCATAGATCGTCCGACGCCTTTTTTTCTGGTCCTCTTTGATAAATTGTTGAACTGAACTCGAACCCTTAGCAGGACCCAGGGAGCGGGGCCTTTGTGTATGAGAAAGGAGCGGGAGCGGGCAACAAAGCAATCAAACATATTTGAGGCCGGCTCCCGGAGTGCTCCAGTTTAGGGAAAGACGTTACGCTCATCATATTCACAGCAGGCCTTCTCATCTGGGATAACTTAAAATTCTGCCTCTTAGACACTTTGCACTCCACTTAATAAAACTCGGCTTTTAACTGATCCATTGAGCTAAAGCACCTTTAGAGTGCTCTGAGTCTCACTGCTCTATCCATCCAATCGCCAAGTTCCCCCAAAATAAATTCATGTTAATTCTCCCTCTATTTTTACTGCCGTAACAACTTCGCTCTCCCGACATTCCGCCCAGTGCCACTCATTCCGAGGTTCCTTCATGGACGGAAATATTTAGCATTGGTGGAGCATTTGCTGACAAATCCGACTTCAGAAATCCCTCTGTGGCAGACTTGATTTATGTTCTATTTCTGTAGCACAAAGACCTTTTACCTCTCTCCGTCTGCAGGAAAAAGGCAATGGAGAGTAGTGGGGACTGGGTGCTGGGTGCTGGGTGCTGCGCAGCTCATTATGTCTCTGCCTGCCATACATTAAGAGAGGGTGTGGAATAATTTTAATAATATTGGTATATAATATTTGTGTTCTTTTTAATATTGCCAGGGTTCATATACTGTATATATGGGGGGGGGGGGGGTTGATTATCTTTCTTTTTCTCCTCCTTCTTGGGTATGGGGGTGTTTATTGTTTATTCTCATTTATGTATCAATGCTTGTGCAACACAAGTTCACTTGTCATGCAAATAAAGCACATTCTCAATTTAATTGAGAGAGAGAGAGAGAGCGGGAGAGAGAGAGAGAGAGAGAGAAACAGACATTACGATTGTCTTTATTACCAGCAGAACAGAGGAATCTACCATTTTAATTACATCTTTCCATTAAAACAAAAGCACAGCCATAAATCAGTATATCATACATAGACACATTTTAATGTAAAATCTGGCAAGCTGCTTCACATTTGACATTAATCTTAACTTTGTCAAAAGAGTCCTTTCTCACTGCCACTGGAGTTCTCTCTCGCTGCCACTGGTCAAACAATGAAATATCAGTCATGCTTCAGTTCAATTCAAAGATTAAACTATATATATATGCAAGTATATGCAAAAGTATTGGGACACTGACACAGGTTTTGTTATTTTGGCTCTGTACTCCAGCACATTGGATTTGACATAAATTTAATATGACGCTAAAGTGTAGACTGTCAGCTTTAATGTGAAGGTATTTACATCCATAGCAGGTGTATAAATTACAGCCCTTTTTATTCATAGTCCCCTTAAAACTGATATGGATATAAATACCATCAAATTAAAGGTGGCAGTCTGCACTTTAACCTCATAGTTTTTGCTTTTTTTCAAATCCAATGTGCTGTAGTACAGAGCCAAAACAACAAAACATATATAAATATAATATAAACTGTTGTTCAAAGGAGGCCTAGTGTATAGCGTTTACATCACTGCAGTTTTTCTGTTCATAGTAGTTTTTTGGTAACACTTTATAATAATGTAATAGATAATTTAAAAATAGATCATTAGTAAGGCATTTGTTCATTATTTATTACAATTTATAAATAATTATTTCTAGATTCAGAAACATCTGTAAATGTATTCATTAACATGAGTTTTTGTTTCTCATGACAAATTTTCCGATTGAACTCTATGAAAAAATAAGTCAGGAGAAGAAATCCTTCAAGTTATCCATCCATATCCACTGTATTTCTGGCAGCAGAGTGATGGTTTAAGGCTTGTTTGATAGCTCAGACCATTGATGACTTAGTCATTTAGCCAACCATGTGATCCATACTGTTCCAGTGTAATTTACAGCTAAATCTAGTCCCACTCCCTAATTCCCATAGAGATCCATTCAAATGCAAAGATGTTATAGTGTCGCTTGTAAGAGTACCAGAAAATAAGATATCGAGTTTTTTGATGTTGTTGGGTCACAGACAGCAGGAAGTCATGGCATGCAGGGGTGCCAATAATTGTGGCACACGTGGTTTTGTTAAAAAATAATATTTTTTGATGAGGGATTTTATTTATACATGGTAATTCTTGTTTTTTGTTTGTTTTTTTGTTACCATAGACATAAAACTACAACCAAATCCAAAAACTTTTAGTGACCCATACCAGTATTTGTTTTCTACTCAATTTACTAAGATTACTCCAACTCGCTATATGGGTAAAAATACTTTAAACATGTTTCCAATACTTCACTTGTCCTGCATTCAAAACATATTACCCATGATCAATAAGTCAAGGCTGCAATATCACTTCTGTGTTTTTTGAAGAAAAAAAAATTTAAACTCCCATTTCACATATTCCAACAGCTTTTTAGCAGTATTTTGGTATATCTAAAAAACCTCTGTGACAGCATTTTATTATCCCAGCAGAGAAATGCAACTGGCTTCCGTTTCCTTCGACGACAAAAATAAATTGGTGTGTTTGACAAACTTTTGTCCACTTCGCAAGCGTCCATTTTGGATTTGAGACAATCTTGCGATGTGAAGAAATACCCCTTGAAAACAGGCTCGGTAAGCAGCGGGGACCTCAGTACACTGCCTGGTGATAGCGGTCCGCATTTCAAAGCTGCTAGCCCTTTGCATGGTCTCAAACATATAGAACCATAGATGTACATTTGTCATAGTTAATGGCACAATTTTTCAGACCATACCCAGGTAAGATGGTGGCCAGTAACCATGGTTTTATGTCTATGAGCCAATCATCAGCTATCTAGCTTGTGAGACCCGATTATGACATCACAGTGGGTTAGAAAGTACATGACACTTTTGCCATAGGTTTCTATAATAGCTGTACCCAGGTAAGATGGCTGCCAAACTGTTCCATTTTAGAATTCCAAATTACTATTGCATTACATGATATGTTACATCTATGGTTCTATAACTATGGTCTCAAATCTCCCTCGCCCCCCGAAATCTTCCAGCCTTTTTTTGGCTGAAAAAGAGGAGTGGCTTCCAGAGAACCTGCGCCCTCATTCCGATAGTAGTCCGAAAACATGCCACCTCTCTTTTTGGTCAGAAGTCTCCCGTCATGACAGACAGAGAAATCGGCAGAGTATCTTGTTTCTTGTACGTTGATTTTCTAGCATTTTCATGCAGCGCTAGAGTCTTCATCTTGATGTTGTAGTTAACTGCTATTTACGAGAGAACTGCACTTCATCGGATCCATTTGTAGTTGTTCCATTGACCTTCGGCATGCACTTATTGTACGTCGCTTTGGATAAAAGCGTTTGCCAAATGAATGCCATGTAATGTAGTGGCAGCAGACCTGAGGCCAGCTGCATTGCTTCACAGATTAAACGGCACTGAGGTGTGACGAGACTCACTCCTACTTTTTACACATCAGAAAGTTTCTGTGACAGAACAAGATGTTTTGGACCCAAGATGCACGTCTCAGAAACGTGGAATATAATAATTAACCCGCAAGTGTTTTTATTAATAGGAGCGTTCAAGTTCATACACAGGAAATCCACAATCAAAGCACAGGTACCGAATCGAGAAGGCAGTCTCATAAACGGTGTCACATTCAATGGTCGAAATCCAGGGAAAGCTGTCAGCGAAGGCAAAGGTACAGACAAACGGCAGGCAGGCTCGTAATCAATGTCCGGGCGTGGGTCAGAACCGAAGTTCTACCGCGGAGCAGAAGTACCGTAGACAGCAGGCGATTCTCGTAGGTCAGGCAGGCAGTAGTCAATAATACGCAGGCAGTAAACAGTAGTCAGGGTACAGGCATGTGTAATAAGAGGAATCAGGCTTGGAAATAAACGCTCAAAAGTACAAGTCAAGGCAACAATTTCACAAGGAAGACAGGGAACCACTGGCTTAAATGCAGGTGCCGACAGGTGCAAACACTTAGATTGAGAACAGAGAGAAATTAGGAACAGCTTGGGAAAACGAGATGAAGATCATTAGTCAATTAGTCTGTTAGTAATTATCCCATCCTAGCGTTAGTAAATTAGTTAATTAGTAAATCACATGAGACATGGTTAGCAGATTAGTGTGTTAGTAATTATCTGACGAGCGTTAGTAAATGAGTAGATTAGTTAACAATAATCAAGAAGGAAGCGAAGCTGGAGACAGAAAAAAAGAGAGAATGCGAGATCGCAGAAAAAACAAAACAAATGGTGCACAAAAAGTGGGATCATGAGTTCCTTTAATATTATTGCACATTTCTTTAATAATGCTATATTTTTTTTTTAAAAAAAAATTAATTTTTTTATTTCTTTTTTTTTTTTGTAATATATTTTTTTTTTTTTTTTTTTTTCTTTCTTTTTTTTTTTTTTTTTTTTTTATATTATTTTTTATTTATTATTTTTTTATATATTATATTTATATATTTATATATTATATAATAATATATATCACACTACTTACTACCATATGTATATATTAATTATTATTATTATTATTTTAATTATTATTTTTTTTTAATAAATATGTGTTGTATACTGTACTGTTTGGCAACAAACAATGATAATTCATGTTGCCAAAAGCGAAGAGAGAGAGAGAGAGAGAGAGAGAGAGAGAGAGAGAGAGAGAGAGAGAGAGAGAGAGAGAGAGAGAGAGAGAGAGAGAGAGAGAGAGAGAGAGAAGAGAGAATAGATTAAAGAATGAATGACTGCATGTGGGTGCTGGAAGAGTTTCTCAGCCATTGTGGCCTGGGGCCCTTTTTTTAGTTACAATCAAGCTTCGATGGAACAGCAAAAACCAGAAACATCGTAATAACAAGACCCTGCAGTACTGCAAGCTTCCTCTATGTGGCAGGCTTCTGGAGACCGCAAGGTAAGCCACGGAGCTCACAGTCTGTGTTTTGTGTCTGGTTTCTTTTGACATGTCTATTGACATGAAAAGGCTTTTCATAATATTACACTACCTGTTTCATGATTTTTATTATTATTGTGAAATCCTTTAGCTGCATGTTTGGCTGGCTTGTCTCGCACAATGTCAACCTTTTTCTTCTCAGAAAAATCCAAACTCAAAATTAAATTTATGTGAAGGTTTCTCAGCCCTTGGCTTCTGTGTATGAAGTTTCTGAAACTATTTCATATTTCACTCAGATGCTGGTCCTGAAGCAGACTTTCCAGGCACTGTAGCAGATATAACAGTGAAGGCACTGAACTTTGAGCACGGAAAACACACATCTCCATCCAATCCACACAGAATTTCTCCTCTGTGTCATATAAGGTGTGTATCTGAGCACATTCTTGCAGGCTTTTTTATAAGTTTTTTAAATGTATTTATAGCTTTTTGGTCTGGGCCTCTGACATCAGCCTTCTACACAGTAAAATGTTTCGTGTTAAATCAACTTACAGAGTACATATGGTCCCTATTGGACTTTTATGCACTCTGTTGGAGTTTAATTAACACTGGGAATTTTACTGTGTAATCAAAACTCTGGTATTTAATTTCCTGTATTTTTACTTGATAGAATAATGTGTATTCTGTTTCAGTTGGGGCCTACAGGATGGTCAGAGAGCGTGTGTTGGAGCGAGAATTTTTATTCATTCAATGTTGTTTTTTCCAGTTTTTTTTTTTTTTTCTCTTCCTCCGGCTGAAATCAATATTTTGTCGGCCATTTCATATTAGTTGCTAATGCCAGTCTGTCACCATATCGCACAAGCAGACAAGGCATTTGGAGACACCGTGGACCTGAATAGGGGCACGGAACGGTTATGTGAGTAAATCAATCTGTTTCAATTTTCTTTTTCATTTGTTGGAAATTTCTTCACAAACAAAGTCGCTGTGCAGAGAGTCACACATTCATCTCATATCTCTCCCATTATTGTTACTGTGCCGGCCAATAGCAGACACGTGTTACGAGAACTGATCGGAACCAATCGCAGACACCAGAAGTAACAGAAATAGGCTTTAGTTCAAATAAGTTCATAGTGTCTATATTTACTTAGATCATAGTTTTCTTTTATATCAGACACAAGTTATATTTTCCTACCTGACATGTTTCGACGGCAATACTTCCGTCACATCAGTACACCAGTCAAACCACACATAAAACTCAGACAACTATTAGTGCACCAGAAAGACAAAATCAACCCGGACAACAAATGCAACATAATTTACGAAATACCATGTCAATCATGCAATAAATCATACATAGGAGAAACAGGTCGGTCATTCATCACCCGCAAAAAAGAGCACCAAAAGGAATGCGAGAAGGAGACAGCAAAAAGACAGACACGGACCATAAAGGAACAGGCACTACAAGAAAATCTCAAATCGGCAATCACAGATCACTGCAAACGGGAGAATCACATCATGGACTGGAATAAGGCCAAAGTCATCCGCACCCAGGACAACAAACACCAGCGCTGGATTATGGAGGCAGTGGAAATTAGAAAGCGAGCGCAAACGACGATGAACCGGGATGAGGGGGCATACATGCTTTCCACCACCTGGAGCAGCGTTCTCAAACGGCGAAATGACAGCGGGGGCGTGGTCGTCCTGTCAAATCTGGCAGGACGATCACGCCTCTATAAATAACATCAGCTGTGTAAGACACGTCACATACCATCCAGTGACACCTCTGACGAAGACGGAAGTATTGCCGTCGAAACATGTCAGGTAGGAAAATATAACTTGTGTCTGATATAAAAGAAAACTATGATCAAAAGAAATAGGCTTTATTCATGGTCGACAAACACAGGTCAAGGTCCAGCAAACGGTGCAATAGAGGGCAGGCAGAAACGTAGTCAAATCCAGGCAGGGGTCAAAGTCCAGTGAACAGGGCAATGCAGGATGAGCAAAAGCGAAGTCCAGGAACAGGCAGGGGTCAGAACCGGGGGAATTCGTCAGAGCAGAGGATCAGGAGGGCAAAGGGTAGGAGCAGGGCTAGGACGTGGAAGGGCAGGTGGGCAGGTGGGCTGGAGCAGGGCTGGACAGGAACAGGCAGGAGAACAGGAACTGGACGGGTACACAGGACTGGACACAGGACTGGACACAGGAACTCAGAGCAGGCAGGACTCAAACACTGGCAAGACTGAGACAAGCACAAATGCAGGGCCCAAGATGATCTGGCAGAGAACACAGAAAAAGAGGAGACTAAGAAACAATGAGGAACAGGTGAGACAAAACTAATGAGAAAACACAATTCAGGTGCGGGGAAGTGGAGACACAAAATGGAGGAAGAGAGGGAAAACACGAAACGGACTTCCTGATAGAAAATACATATAAACAGAAAACCCAGATGTAAACTAAAATGTGGAGGCACGAGACGTGACAACACGCAAATTAATGGTCAGCAGTCAATAGTCTGGGTTTTTTTGTGTAGTTGAGAAAGATATTGTTTTCTGTTAAGTCTGGAAACGAGAAAGAGACTTTATCAAGGTCTGGTGATTTTGTTTTAAGGATCAAATGCACTGGTATCCTTAACAGGTCAAGCAAAACAATCTCAGACCTTTTTTTAAATTCTTAGATTTCAGAATGCAGAATAATTGGATGTGCTGTAAGACATTTTAAAAGGCATTTGATTGACATATCTGTCCATTTTAAAACGCAGTGCTTGTGCCAGGAGCTCATTGGTTTTGTAGCAGACAATTAAAGCTGTTCGAGCCTCGGCAGCGCAGCAAAGAGATGTGTGCATGTTAGTTCCAAACGTGAGGTGTGAAATGCTCACTCTAATGTGTATACACAAATGACACAAAGTAATGTTGTTTAACAGCCTAGTACACTCTTATGGCCTCACACAATGGCAGTTGCTCAGACTCTGAATGTAGAACAGCGATTGGCCCATCCACATTGACCAATCAGAGTGCACCTTGAACCTAATAAAGTTTGCTATTATTCTTGTTATTATTATTATTATTATTATTATTATTATTATTATTATTATTATATTGCTGTTAGCTGATCTCTGTGTATGACCATACCAGCAGGTCCGCTCAACATGCTCTCAATGCACATTGTTTTCTGTAAAAAAAACTGATGATGGATGATAAAAATATTCAGTTTTTCTGTGATTCTGCCCCAGCAGGAAGCATCTGCAGCGTTGGCAGATTTATCGTGGGAAAATCTCTTCAGTCTCTCAGATAAAAATATCCCAGATGATCACGAGAGAAAGGGTAATTAAACTAGCACTGACAAACTTTATAAGACAACAGCTCTGAACACAGTGTGAACAGTGGAATACATCACAGTTGGAATGCCAGAAAACATGTAAGCTATTCCCCGAGCAGTTGAAACAGATTAATGCTCATATTTTATGAAACACACTTCTGAGGCAAGTTCACAATTATCTCTCTCTCTCTCTTTCTCTTTCTCTTTCTCTCTCTCCCTCTCTCTGTCTCTCTCTTTCTCTCTCTCTCTCTCTCTCTCTCTCTCTCTCTCTCTCTCTCTCTCTCTCTCTCTTTCTCTCTCGCCAGAATGTTATTCTGTTTTCCAAACATAAAGGGCACCTGGGCTTGGTAATAATGAGGTATCTCGCAAGTAAACACAAGGGCACTCGGCTGGGTTTAAATGCCATTATCTATTTCAATGAATTCCTTGGTTTCTCACCCCTGGCAGGAGCCAGTCCCTTTGGCTGGGATATTGATATCGGAATGGGGCTTTGCTGAAGACATTAGAGTTTTATTTCTAAATGGGAGAAGACAGAGCCCTTTCCATCCTGGTGTGCTGAAAAATAAAATAAAAAAATTGGGGAGAGAGACAAAAGACATGCCAGAGGCCAATAGAAACATTTGACCCAGTCGAAACTAACAAATGCCTGTGGAACCAGGCGTTGGGGGCGAGTGGGGCAGGGGGGGGTGCTTGGATTGGGGGGCAGGGGGGAGTGGTTGGATTGGGGGGCAGGGGGGAGTGGTTGGATTGGGGGGATAGATAAGGGAAGTCAATTTCAAGCAGAAACTGATTTGATTATTAATATTATTATTATTAGTATTATTGCCGTTCTTGTTGTATTGCTGATTTTAGCGGGTTGCACACAAACTTCTGATACTGCATCAGAAGAGAAGCCGTCTGAAATGTCTTGTGATTTTCATTAAAATTGCAGCGTATACTTTGGCAGCCCCCATTTCCAAGTGATCAGCCCTGCGGTGACATGTTTTTAATATATCACAAAGACTCCCTCAGCGGCATTAAAGAAGAGAGCTGGAGGGCCCGCTAAAAGCGCTGTGGAGTGCTGCCCAAATGAATAGTCTTGCCAAGCTTGCTATTCCAAAACTTTCATTTCTCGTAGCAAGGGCTATAGATCTTGCGGCATCTAGTTAAAGTCCTGCAAAATTGAAGGCATGCAAACTCGTGTGAATATGACAAATGTGCTTCCCTGTGCCAATATGAGCTTTATTGGTATATTTAAACATTCCCCAGATTGCTTTGCTCACAAAGGATTAGATGTGAAATGACTGACTGTGTAATTACTGGGAATTTGCACCATATGTTGGGGACAGACAATCCCATTGTCCTTTCAAGTCAAGAAACACAAGGGAGACATTGCTGAGCGCCAAGATCCAACATGGAGTAGACATTAATCACTAATGATGTGTGGGTGTTGTCTAAAATGAATGTTGTCTACCTGGGCTGAAATTTAGGATTGTATTCAATTATCCAAGTGTGAAATGCATTGAAACAATACATACATTGTATTTGAATTACAGTGTCGGTAAGTTGACAGCACAAATACATTATGTAAACACTAAAACCAATACAAACACAATTAAGACAGTTTTTAATTGTATTTATTTATTTAATATTTTTTTTATTCTGTAGAATGACTTCACCGCCAATAAATTACCTCATCGTTCATTGATAGTTCACATATAAAATAAGTGTTGAGCATTTAATCTCGTTTTTGATAGAACCTATTTTCTGTGATGCATCTGCGTTCAAGGAAAGAAGTGACACGGCTTCCTGTACACTTATGTGTGAGAGAAGCGCCTCTCAAAGCAACAACATATCGACACAACAGAACAGAAAATGGTTCCTGCTTGTGCAAACTTTTGGGGAAATTAAATGACAGAACACCTTCATGTCACTTTCACCAGCTACCGTTAGACAAACCTACATTTATTAGAAATTTTATTAGTTTTCCTAAATTGGGATGTCAGCATGCCAGTTCACTGGCTCTTTTGGACATGCCAGTATGTAAAGTATATATAGGCCAGTATGTAAAGTATGGACAGGCCAGGACAGGCCAGCATGTAAAGTATGGACAGGCCAGGAAAGGCCATAATGTAAAGTATGGACATGCCAGTATGTAAAGTATGGACAGGCTAGGACAGGCCAGTATGTAAAGTATGGACAGGCTAGGACAGGCCAGTATGTAAAGTATGGAAAGGCTAGGACAGGCCAGTATGTAAAGTATGGACAGGCCAGTATGTAAAGTATGGACAGGCTAGGACAGGCCAGTATGTAAAGTATGGACAGGCCAGTATGTAAAGTATGGAAAGGCTAGGACAGGCCAGTATGTAAAGTATGGAAAGGCCAGTATGTAAAGTATGGAAAGGCCAGTATGTAAAGTATGGACAGGCCAGGACAGGCCAGTATGTAAAGTATGGACAGGCCAGGACAGGCCAAAATGTATAGTATGGACAGGTCAGTATGTAAAGTATGGACAGGCCAGGACATGCCAGTATGTAAAGTATGGACAGGCCAGTATGTAAAGTATGGAAAGGCTAGGACAGGCCAGTATGTAAAGTATGGACAGGCTAGGACAGGCCAGTATGTAAAGTATGGACAGGCCAGTATGTAAAGTATGGACAGGCTAGGACAGGCCAGTATGTAAAGTATGGACAGGCTAGGACAGGCCAGTATGTAAAGTATGGAAAGGCTAGGACAGGCCAGTATGTAAAGTATGGACAGGCCAGTATGTAAAGTATGGACAGGCCAGGACAGGCCAGTATGTAAAGTATGGACAGGCCAGGACAGGCCAGTATGTAAAGTATGGAAAGGCCAGTATGTAAAGTATGGAAAGGCCAGTATGTAAAGTATGGACAGGCCAGGACAGGCCAGTATGTAAAGTATGGACAGGCCAGGACAGGCCAGTATGTAAAGTATGGACAGGCCAGGACAGGCCAGTATGTAAAGTATGGACAGGCCAGGACAGGCCAGTATGTAAAGTATGGACAGGCCAGGACAGGCCAGTATGTAAAGTATGGACAGGCCAGGACAGGCCAGTATGTAAAGTATGGAAAGGCTAGGACAGGCCAGTATGTAAAGTATGGACAGGCCAGTATGTAAAGTATGGACAGGCTAGGACAGGCCAGTATGTAAAGTATGGACAGGCTAGGACAGGTCAGTATGTAAAGTATGGACAGGCCAGTATGTAAAGTATGGACAGGCTAGGACAGGCCAGTATGTAAAGTATGGACAGGCTAGGACATGCCAGTATGTAAAGTATGGACAGGCCAGTATGTAAAGTATGGAAAGGCTAGGACAGGCCAGTATGTAAAGTATGGAAAGGCTAGGACAGGCCAGTATGTAAAATATGGAAAGGCTAGGACAGGCCAGTATGTAAAGTATGGAACACATCTGAATCAGACTATAAATAATTCTCATTTTGCAGTTTGATGTGGAACATACAGTTTAATTGACGACATTCTCTTGAGATGGTAAGATGAAGAAACAAATGGCCAAGTTGCATTAAATAATTTAGGAAAGTTTGGATAGCATTGCTTTGGAATAGAGCACGTGTATTTAGTGTGAGCTACAATAGGAAATATTGTTAGTTGTAACTTGGCCACATTTTGATATCAATACTTTTCAAGGCAGGCCTAGTTTTTGCAAGTTGGAATTAAGGACCTATAGACAGCGCTCTGTAGGCTATGCGTGAGTAACTTTTATGAGATGTTTTTTTATGAGATTATGAATGACCATACTCACGCGCCAATTTTATTATCTATATTTGGCAATGCCACCTTCTTTAAAAGGCACATGCCAACGCAATTTTTTTCTATAGGCAACAGAAAAGCTAATTATTTTTCTGTGAAGGTAAACTTTAAATGCTTATGAATGAACAAGAAAATAAACGTGTGCTTAATTGGGAGTGTTAGCAGTGGTGTGCAGCCTAGCTCAAAAGCCGTTATGTGGCAGGGGATTACCAGGGCTATAATTGCGAACTACAGCTGAGATAAATATTTATTAAAAAAATAAACATTCACAAAAAGAGTTCTGCCGGACGGTACATGACGGTGGTATCCCGGACCACTCGTCTGCAGAAGAGAGGGTGGGAATATCATTGGGATGGGTGGGGAATATCATTGGGAAAGTGGCCTCACTACTGGGAAAAGTGGACGCAAGGTCAAGAGCTGTTGTGAGATTTCATCGTACCGTACACCCACGTTCATTTAGATAAATCCGGACATTTTTATATAAATGGCCGTACGCTCACTTTACGATCAGATTTGAATGGAAATGAGGCCCAATGTCATTGTACAAGCTGCTTGGAGTTACTTCAAGTGTATGTTCTTGATTTAAACCATGAATCTGTTGATACCCCTATACTAGTAATTGTAAACCTGCCAGGTTTTTAGAAACATCTGTGTCTAAAATATCAGTTATTGCACAAAAAAACGGTCTGGGCCCATTGAAAAACCTGCACTAAAACTGAAATATTCTAAGAAAAACTCCCTTTAACTTTGTGCAATCGATTTTGGGAAAAGTTTATTTTTATACAGTCCAAAACAAAATTATGAGTCTGTCAGTTGCAGAAATGAACACAATATTGTTGAGATGTTCTAAAAATAAAAAAAATAAAAAAAACATACCAGCCATTACTCAGAGTTAAGAACAAAGAGAACTGCATTTAGGCCCTTTGTCAGTGATGGATGAATGACATTATTATAAATAAATATGTTTTGTACGTGCCTCTTATATTGCAGCCATACATGGTTTAAGTTAAATAATAATAATGACAAAAAAGTTACATCTTACATCTGGTATGTGCTCTATATGTCTAAGAAATTTAATTGGCAGAATATCACTTACCATATTAAATATGAAACAGTTCTTACAGTCCATGTAGGCATACAAATCAATCACTTCTTATGTAAGTAAAAGGAATATAGTTTATCTAATATTTCTGCAAATACAATTTCAATGCATTTCACTAACTGAGCGCATACTTTGAGAGACTCAGTAGAGTAGTTATTGATTCAGTACAATATCGATATATGAGCAAGAAAAATTCAATGTGACACACAAAATGTATGGTACAGTACTCACGTTGGCAGGTCTGCAATATTCACTATTCTTCATTAAAAGAAATGCCTGCTTTCTTTTCTCTAAACAAATGCAATGTGAGCAGTCAATCAGCACTGAAATGCATTTAGGAGCTGAAGAAGCCGACTGAATTCTGTCTTCCCCACAAATATAATACATATATTCCCTACCTAAAATATAAAAGCCTCTTTTTCTCCCCCCCACCAAAAAAATAAAAGGCATGGCCAGGCAGTTCCAACAAATAAATAATGACATGCCAAGTTTCAGATGGGGATACAGATGTAATATTCCATCTTCCCTAATTGAGTTTTGAATCTATTATTCAAAAGGACATACATGTCACACATGCTGATGACTGAGATCTAATGAGTCTGAGAAACAGCGCGGTAAGAGATCACTTATTTAGATACGTCCAGCTATCTCGATCTTTCTCTACAACACACACACACACACACACACACACACACACACATATACACACATATGCACAAGCACAGACAGAGATAAGTCAAACCAGAATATTTAGGTATGTCCAGGGATGGCAGAGAGGGAGTGTGTGTGTGTGTGTGTGTGTGTGTGTGTGTGGTGGAGGTTGGGGGGTTAGGTGTTGGGAAGCCTGTGCAGAGCCCCTTTCCAATACCACTGAACAAACAGCTTCCCCTGCAGCATAAAATAGTGACTGAAAAATGCGTTGCACTCCTGCTCACTGGGGGTCTCCTGTGTGCGTGTGTGAGGGTTTGGGGGAGTGGGGGCACACAGTGTGGGCTGAAACAAGCCACCATCTCCTTGTAATTTCCACCTCTCTTTCTCTCTCTCTCTCTCTCTCTCTCTCTCTCTCTCTCTCTCTCTCTCTCTCTCTCTCTCTCTCTCTCTTTATCTCTGCAGAGGGTGGTCTTGTCTCATTACCGTCACAGTGGGGCCGATCGGCAGGACTCCACCCCGCACTGCGGTCCGGGATCCGCCCGCCGCGGAGTCCGCTAGTCCCCCAGCTGCTCTGCTAACTCTCCCCAATTTAGGGGCCTAATGGGGCTCACTCCCACACAAATAAGCACGGCATTTCAGCAGTTTGCAAAGCCGTAGTGCTCAAACTCCCTATCCTTCTCTCTCTCTCTCTCTCTTCCCCTTTTTATTTCTCTTTCTTTCTCTTTCATTTTCTTTTTCTTTTTCTTCAGGTTATACATGAGTAATAACTTGGGAGACATTTTTCCAGTTGTTTTGTGAAATTGGAGAAATGTGCCGTGAGAGCCAGTTGATTGGTCTGGCAGACAGTAAAGAGTGGCAATGGCTCTACAGCTACATCTGCAGTGTGGGAATATCTCATGATTTATAGTTTTATTTTTTGTCTTTGGGGAGGCGATGTATTGTTCCATAATGGATCCAGTAAAGACACTTTAAAACTATGCCTTTCTAGCTCTAGCTGTTTTTAATTTATTTCTTCCCGTTTCATTGGCTTGCTATGCATAAAATATTGCCCCCTCTCTCATTTTCGCTCTGGTCCGATTATAGATTTATTAGGCGCAGGGTTTAAGTCTCCAACGTGCTTCAAAATGTCAGATGGTCTCCATTCGTCTTTCTAGAACATATGTAATCATGCTCACATCACCATCAATCAACTGGTTTGCTTGTAATGCAAAACAATGATAAGATTTACCCATGAAGCTTTCCATTAAAATGGATCTAAAATTGCATACAATGTACACTTGGAAACTTTCAGTGCATTCTATGGTATAAAAAACACCATAGAGCTAAATATAAGCAAAGTTGCCACCGGCAAGATGCATGCTTATAAACCTGCGAGAACTCATATACACAACGCTGACATCGGTCTTTAGCCTTTTTATGTACACATTATTTTGAAAAGTATATACTTCCCTATGAGTGAAAATGCTGTGTCAAAAAAAAAACTTTTGTTTTTGTTTTGTTTTTACCTGATTTGGTAAATTAATTAACACAACTGCACTGTACTGTAATGGCATGAAAACCACTCCAATTTATCACATGCAAAACCTGAAGTCTTCTAACGTGCCATAAAAAAAAAAAATCTTTTTTTTGCTGATTAATCTTGCTGTTACAAAACAAATAAACACAGTTTGAAAATGTTAAGCAAGCACCAGATGAATAAATGTGAGTTGTACCTCAGTGAGATATAAAAACATGGTCCTATTACAGGATTGCTTTTTATAATTCACCAGCTAATTGGAAGCTGCGGTGACCTGTGTCACAATATGGGTCCAATCTACTGTGATTTTACTAGAGGCCTTTTGGGTATCAAGACAACAGGGACACACAAACACACATACAGACACACACATGTGCGCGCAAGCACGCACACACACACACACACACACACAGTTGTGTAGTAAAACCAGTGGAAAGCGTGGAACAATCTGCCACAAGGACGTATATAAATTAGGTTGTTTTGATGAAGGCCGTTTGTCCTCTTAGGTTTGAAGTGGCCATCTTTCCAATCACCACTATGCTGCCTGTGTAAGGGCGGGGGTGTGGAGGTTCACACGCGACCGACAGGGGATTCATATCGTTCTCCACGAAAGTAGAGGGACCACTAATAGGGGATACGGAGAACTAAAAAAGGAAGATGAAACTTCCCGGCGAATATTGCCAAACAAAAACGAGGGCGAAAAGCTCGCAGAATCGAGCAGTAAAAAAAAAAAAGGAACAGGGGTTGCCTCTAGCTCAATCTTGCAGCTAAAATAAGAGGCAATCAGAAACCAAGCGAAATAATAACAACCCAGAGATATGGGCGCAATGCTCTCAGACTAGAGCAGAAAAAAGCGAGAGAAAGGATTACGTCTAGCTCAGTAAAATATCAAAAGAGCTCAAATAAGAAGCAAACAGAAACAAGGAAAACCGGGAAGACAAATAGACGAACATAAAACGAAGTAAGGAAATCAGAGTGAAAGGAAAAATAATCTTAAAGAAAGACAACTTCTGACACTACTAAGGGCAAGTCCCGCGTGTCCACATAGCAACAACGCTTGAATCAACAAGTGGTCGTCTGAAACCTATACCGGCTTTACCTGGCTTACGTGGAAACAATAACACAAAAACGAGCGAGGAGGAAATCAATGCGCTTAAATAACACGCAGGCGCTAACCCTGGTGAAACTAATGAGTGCGGGTACGCGGAAAAACACGGCAGGAGCGCCGTCCCGCGGAATCGAAAAGCAACGTCCACAGAACAGGACAGGCGAGCGGCGAAACCATGACAGTCTGCACCCCTGCTGAAGAAGCGTGAAGCTCTGCGGACGTAACACACCCCCAGGCTCAGAAACACTCACCCAGGTGAGCCCGTGGCTCCACTGCACAGATACACACCACGGGCCACAAGGTACTACAAGAGAGTTCGGGAGGGCAGGGGGAGAGAACAGCTTTTTGTGTGATGAGAGTCTAGAGAATCCTGGTGTCTTGCCTTGTTGGGTTAGGAGAATCGGCAGGGACTTGTTTTGCCTTAAGCAGAACTAAGAGGGGGGAAGTTGTGGTGCGATTGAGATGTTGGATTGACATCGTGGCTGCAAAAGACAGCAAGCCGACGCATTGGGGTTTTTTTAATCAGGAAGCAGCTTTGTTTTTAGGTACGGCCTTTTTATTTGGCGTGAGATCGGTTCGGGTGGTGTGAGAATGTGAGAGAGAGTCTGACCGTTTGTGTCTCACGCCAAAATGAGAGTAGGTTACCCTGGCTTAAGCAATGGGCCAGAAGCACAGACCGTTTGTTCCCCTGTATGTCTGTTTCTGCTTGGCATAGATGGGTATGGATCAGTGACGGACCCAGAAACCTCTCTCTCCCTGGGCTAACGGTGGGCTAGGTCAATACCTGGGGGTGCTAACTCTCCCTGGGCTAACGGTGGGCTAGGTCAATACCTGGGGGTGCTAACTCTCCCTGGGCTAAGGGTGGGCTAGGTCAATACCTGGGGGTGCTAACTCTCCCTGGGCTAAGGGTGGGCTAGGTCAATACCTGGGGGTGCTAACTCTCCCTGGGCTAAGGGTGGGCTAGGTCAATACCTGAGGGTGCTAACTCTCCCTGGGCTAAGGGTGGGCTAGGTCAATACCTGGGGGTGCTAACTCTCCCTGGGCTAACGGTGGGGGCTAGGTCCATACCTGGGGGTGCTAACTCTCCCTGGGCTAAGGGTGGGCTAGGTCAATACCTGGGGGTGCTAACTCTCCCTGGGCTAAGGGTGGGCTAGGTCAATACCTGGGGGTGCTAACTCTCCCTGGGCTAAGGGTGGGCGAGGTCAATACCTGGGGGTGCTAACGTTAGCAGTATTTCCCGGGAGGGGGGGTAGGGGGGGTCATGTGGATTTTGCCAGTAAATGGTAGAGCATCCATACAGCAGTCAGAATTGTATACGACAAGACACACACCCCCACACCCGTACATCATAGCGTAGGCAACACAGGCTGCATAGCCAGGGTGAATACAATATATCTAAAATCGTTGGTGAATATCAGAAAGGGATTAAAATTGTTGATTTCCTTTTATATATTTTTTTATTATAATTATACAAATTGTATTAAAATGTCTGTGGGGGCTAAACCAGGGCTAAGCAGATTTGTGACGGGATTATAGCCCACCCTTGCCCCGGTGTAGCGCCGTCCATGGTGTGGATGCCCAAAATCCGCTAATTACCCACAATGCTGTGCAGTACATGTTTTTTAAGCGGAGCAGGCAGCAGTTAGCTGGCACAACTCCGGATGCAAAAATTGTCAAAACCATTTAATCCCCTCTTGGGTGCGCTCTAATGTAATTGCTTTTTTTTTTTTTTAAA
The DNA here is from genome assembly GCA_022702515.1 of Ilyophis sp. 1 JC-2022. Lineage (NCBI taxonomy): Eukaryota > Metazoa > Chordata > Actinopteri > Anguilliformes > Synaphobranchidae > Ilyophis > Ilyophis sp. 1 JC-2022. The sequence continues at coordinate 128,089,147 of CM040403.1, forward strand.
GATTAATTGCGCTGCTGGAGAAAAAAAAAAGGCTTCTCATCAATGTCAGATTACAGTTCAATAAACCTTTTTTTGGAAGCGATCTCTTTTACTGAGTTTTATCTGCGGCTTCCAAACAAATGAACTAGATTTAACTGGGCAGACGTTCCCTGTGGATTCGCTTGGATTATGATTCCAGTTCCAGCAAAACTTATTTAAAGGAAAGAGAATGAACGTGCACTCAGAACAAAGTTCAGACCATCACATTAACATCAAAATTTTGAAGTAAAAAGGGGTAATAAACACCAGCTTTTGTTCTGTCTCTGCCCACATTACAATTTCAAAAGACGCAAATTAGGCTTGAGTAAGAGAACACAGACGGGAGGGAGGAGTTACAGTTGAGGGGAGGGGCGATAGATCCATTTGGTAACACGTCATGAAAACTGTTCAAACGGAAAGGGCTAATGTTAATTTGCGCAGTTTGAATACCCATCAATCACGAAGAGGGAGAAAGGGGGCGTTGACTTGATTGTGTATAAAAAAGGTTTTTACCTTTTTTTTCACGTCACAGACAGGGGCGTGGCTCAAAGGAAATGTTTCAGTTTGGATTTCAGCGAATGCCTTTTTTCTTTTTTACACAAAATTGCAGTGGCACAGCTTTTTTAACAATCGGATATATGTGATTTAAAAAATTGAGACAAGATACTTGGCTTTATAACTCAAAATATTTGATTTAGTGTTTATTACCCCTTTAACATCAACATTTTGAAGGAAATATATTACTTCAATTTAGGTTCCCTGCCTTTTCAGAATCTATCAAATGTCTGTTGTTTCCTACCTTGTATAACATCCATAACATGTAGACGCCTGGATATTTAGTACAGAACAGACTAAAACAATCCCCTACCACTCATCTATGCCACTGTCAATTTCACCAATACATGCACTCCAGGTTCAAATAATAAAAATATATATCATATATTTAGTGGTTACCACTGTCGCCTTACAGCAAGAAGGTACCGAGTTCGAATCCCGGCCGAGGGCCTTTCTGTGTGGAGTTTGCATGTTTGTGGGTTTCCTCCGGGTACTCCGGTTTCCTCCCACAGTACAAAAACATGCAGGTTAGGCTAATTGGAGACTCTAAATTGCCCATAGGTATGAGTGAGTGAGTGAATGGTGTGAGTACTCTGTGATGGATTGGCGGCCTGTCCAGGGTGTATTCCTGCCTCTCGCCCAATGCATGCTGGGATAGGCTCCAGCACCCCCCGTGACCCTGAATAGGAATAAGCGGGTTGATGGATGATGATGATGATGATGATGATATAAATATATATCCAGAAATGTCCCTGTTTTTTAGACCTACTATGAGGTTAGTGAACTCAATTAAAAAGGATTTTATGGCCCACAAATTAAAAAAAATGGAAGTATGTTGCTGTAAAATACAAAATAATTATAAGTTGAATTTTTTAGTTTTTATCCAATGCTATGACGACAGTACAGGAGTGGTCTTAACTGCCTTCTTACAAAAATGTCATTTTTGGAAGTAAAAAAAAAAAAAAACACACACGGAAGAAAAAAAGCGGATAATTCAGTCACGCAAACGCAGCTGCGCATACGTCCTCAGAGCGCGTAGTGAGCATCTGCGCAGGAGAGAACACGGGCGGGGCCCTCCGAAAGGCAGTTCTAAAGTCTCAGGGTCTTTCTGAGGAGGGGGGCGGCGGAGAGGTGAGGAGGAATGGCACCGAGGTTCTCAAGGCATTGCCCAAATTTAATAGCTTGGCCTTCTCAGGCCACGGGCAGGCACTGGGAGGAAGGCCCATTTACCCCCCCCCCCACCCCCACCCCCCCGCCTGTCGCCAAGGAGCTGACAACTGACGGCCCGCGTGACGTCCGACAAAGAGACGACTCCCCCAGGATAAGGGCACCGCTGAAGGAAAGCAGGAAAACGCCTTGTCGTTCTTTTTCCCCACCCTCCTCTCTTCCACCGGTCTCAGTCCAGCGCTCCCATAAACGCCACAATACCGTGACACATGTAAATTATTCTGACCTCGTATATAAAAATATACCGTATTTAAATAAAGATCGAAACGCTTCTCCCTCCCCATCTCTCTGTCAAGCCTTAGTAACATGTCCATGACTAAAAAAAAAAAGGATTAATATATTCAAATGTACGCTCGTATATTCTGTGCGATGCCTTTGTGTGAAACGAGTCCTACGTGGAGAGAGTTTGCAACTTTTTCTCTTATTGTGTGTGTGTGTGACATACAGATGCATGACACAGTGTTATAAATATTGCCCCATCATTTCAGAATGAATAAATATAAGTTTTGATTGGCTGGGCTCCGGGAGGGAAGGGGACAGCTGGACCTAACAGCAGGCTCTCAGAATATGCGTGCAGAATATGTAAATAATTGCGCCGTACACATTTAACATATCGTATGCTTTCGTGTCCCCAGCAAATTATAATTGACCTTTCCAACCCCCTTCTCCCCTGCACAAGGCATACACAACACACACACACACACACACACACACACACCTGTCCCCTCCCCCAGCAGTTATTAAAAACAGATTTGAATCAGTGACACCTTCAGAAAGCAGCAGCAGCATTGTAATGGCCAGAGCACATAGGTCACGGGGTCCAATCCCATGTAAAGACAGACATTTTGTGTGCACCCCCTCCCATCCCCCGTCCCCCACCCTGTTGACATGTTTTGACGTCCTTCCGTGTGGCCCCTGGGATGGGCGTCGCTAGCGATTGCTAACCTCACCCCACCCTCTAGTATAAACCGCTACCCCTTCCACATCCGGCGATACAGCCAATGCCAACAGCCTGCAACAGAGAGATTTTACCCAAGCTATGCAGGGGTCCCCCCCCCCCCATATCTGACCTTGAGCAGGACAAAATAAGGGAGCAGATGCTGCTCTCTTTGACAATCTACCCCCCCACCCCCCCCCCCCCACCCATACAATATCCCAGGACTCTCGGAGAAGGTAAAAGCATGTAAACCAATATGAATGTCGAAGGTTTGCACAGTAATGAATGATTTTTAATATGCAGTGAGATCCCTCTCTAACCTGAAACTCAAACAGGTATCTGTGCCCAAAAATATCTTCTCACATAAGCAGTTTCATTAAGTCAACACTTACGCACGGGGGAGAAAAAAATGCACTGATGTGTGTTTTTAAAAGTTGTAATCTGGCCTTAGTAGCCCGGTACTATAATCTAACACCACAGGCTGTTTACTGAACATAAGCAAGCTTTCAGTGTGCCCAGAGTGAGACACACAAATGTAAAAATTCCATTTTTTATTAATTACTTTTTTCTCTTATTACAGTAGGTTAATGCTTAAAGTGTCTGCAAGAATACACTCCCTTTCTCTCTAGCTCTTTCTCTGTCTCTTTCACTCTCTACACATACGCACGCACACACACTCGCATGCACACACGCACACATCAACACACACGCACACCTACACACACACACACACACACACACACAAACACACCCACACAATTTTGTTATTAAGTCAGTGTGTAGCTTCCTACTTGTCTCCACTCTGTGGACGTAATATGGGTATTATGAAAATGCCACATCACGTTTTGTGACAGCTGGCTTGCGTTAGCTCGTATTCTGATATAGATTTGAGATGTGACCTGACAAGCTGTGTTTTTGAACAGCCTGGGTGAGGTGGTGACAGTTAGTCACCGGCGCCCCAGCTGCCAGATTCTCAGACTGTGACTTTTAAGTGCACTTTGGTCCCTTTCAGCGCCGCTGTGGAAGACGGCTTCGCTGTAAACCTTCCACGTTACGACATGACAGCCCTCGTATACTTGATGCCCTGCCCCTCTTTTGCCCGGTCTTTTTGTGAACTCGACACACCTGGCCAGTGAGACCGTCTATTTTTTTTAGTGTTGTGATCTTTCAACTCCGGGAACCTCATTATTGTTGACAGTGACTATCTTTAAGGTTTTTTTTAAAGAGCTTTTTTCTGTTCCACGGCTGTTATGTTCACTTTGAAATGTATATGGCTTGTCTCTGTGGGCCCTTGTACATTAAATTGAAGGTCTGCCCTTTTAAATCTCTGTGCGTCACCCCAATCACAGAGCCCATCTGGTTAGGGGGACAAATTAAAAGTATTTTTGTTCCCTTCTCTCTGCTTGTACGGTACAGGACCATTTCTATGTCCAAATCAGAGCCCTATCTACTGTCTCCTGTCTCCTGATGTGTAGTGTATACTTGCAGCTGTGTACTGTTTACTGTAGTATGCAGTATGCAAAACATATCCTCCATACTATTTTCCAAACCATACTGTGGAAGTGTCTTGAGACGTCCCGCTCTTGTCACGTGTTGTTGCTACGCCTCATTTTTAAAGTGAAGCTGCACACGTCATATTTATGTGACCAAAATGTTTGCTTACAAGTATATCATCTGGGGGTTTTAAGTATACTACATTTAGAAAGAAATTCACCTACTTAACTACTTTCTTGTCCAGTGTACTCAACAAGCATACTCAGTTGAATGGAAGAGTGCTGATTCAGACACAGCCCATGTGTGAGATTGGACTGCCTGTTTGTGTTTGTATGAGGTTTCTCTCAGGTGATTGCTACCTTCATGCAGACCAACATGAACACTATTAGTTTATTACAGGAGTTGCTTTTATTTTGATTATGACATTTGATGGTTACCCTCAAATATGTACAATAATGTGTTTTGTTTAGAAATATGTTTAAATGTTTGTGTAAGAATGATTAAAACAAGGGTTTGTGTAATTTGTTTGTGAAAGGTTTTTTGGAAGGCCAGAAAAAGATTTGAAAGATCCATGTTACAACAGTTTTCCTCACTTAATTCACAGTTGTTAGGATTAAAAAATATATACAGGTGCAGCTCAAAAATTTTGAATATCGTGAAAAACTTCTACATTTTTATGTCAGAAAGTGAAACTCATATATTATATAGATTCATTACACATACAGTGAAATATTTCAAGCCTTTATTTCTTGTAATTTTGATGATTATGGCTTACAGCTAATGAAAACCCAAATTCAGTGTCTCAAAAAATTTGAATATTACATAAGATCAATAAAAAAGGATATTTTAAACAGAAATGTCAGCCTTCTGAAAAGTATGTTCATTTCTATGCACTCAATACTTGGTTGTGGCTCCTTTTGCATTAATTACTGCATCAATGTGGCGTGGCATGGAGGCGATCAGCCTGTGGCACTGCTGAGGTGTAATGGAAGCCCAGGTTGCTTTGATAGCGGCCTTCAGGTCATCTGCATTGTTGGGTCTGGTGTCTCATCTTCCCCTTGACAATACCCCATAGATTCTCTATGGGGTTCAGGTCAGGCGAGTTTGCTGGCCAATCAAGCACAGTAATACCATGGTCATTGAACCAGCTTTTGGTACTTTTGGCAGTGTGGGCAGGTGCCAAGTCCTGCTGGAAAATGAAATCAGCTTCTCCATAAAGCTTGTCAGCAGAAGGAAGCATGAAGTGCTCTAAAATTTCCTGGTAGATGGCTGCATTGACTGTGGACTTCAGAAAAGACAGTGGACATGGCACCCAAAATTATCACTGACTGTGGAAACTTCACACTGGACTTCAAGCAACGTGGATTCTGTGCCTCTCAACTCTTCCTCCAGACTCTGGGACCTTGATTTCCAAATTAAATGCAAAATTTACTTTCATCTGAAAAGAGGACTTTGGACCACTGAGCAACAGTCCAGTTCTTTTTCTCCTTAGCTCAGGTAAGACGCTTCTGACGTTGTCTCTGGTTCAGGAGTGGCTTGACACGAGGGATGCGACATTTGTAGCCTATGTCCTGGATTTGTCTGTGCGTGGTGGCTCTTGATGCACTGACTCCAGCCTCAGTCCACTCTTTGTGAAGCTCCCCCAAATTCTTGAATGGATTTTGCTTGACAATCCTCTCAAGGCTGCGGTTATCCCTGTTGCTTGTGCACCTTTTCCTACCACACTTTTTCCTTCCACTCAACTTTCTATGAATATGCTTGGATACAGCACTCTGTGAACAACCAGCTTCTTTAACAATTACTTTTTGTGGCTTACCCTCCTTGTGGAGGGTGTCAATGACTGTCTTCTGGACATCTGTCAAGTCAGCAGTCTTCCCATGATTGTGTAGCCTACTGAACCAGACTGAGAGACCATTTAAAGGCTCAGGAAACCTTTGCAGGTGTTTTGAGTTAATTAGCTGATTAGAGTGTGACACCATGAGTTTCCAATATTGAACTTTTTCACAATATTCTAATATTCTAAGACACTGAATTTGGGTTTTCATTAGCTGTAAGCCATAATCATCAAAATGACTAGAAATAGAGGCTTGAAATATTTCACTCTATGTGTAATGAATCTATATAATATATGAGTTTCACTTTCTGAAATGAGTGACAAAAAATATTGAACTTTTTCACGATATTCAAATTTTTTGAGCTGCACCTATATATATAAAAATGAAAGCAGGAGTTTTTTTCCAAAATCTTGCTTATTTTCATGAGTTATTCCTGAGTATTCCTGATGGGATGAGCTGCTCCGGCTTCGATAGGCGGCGGGAGCTGTTGGCAGTTGGCGGTACTCTGATTCCAGTGCTCTCACATCTGTTTTCCAGAGTCACGTTGGCCTTGGCTGTGGGGTGAGGGGTTAAGGGTGTGTGTTTGTGTGTGTGTGTTGGGGGGGGGGGCATTACAATGGCAGGACTTTCAGAGTGAGTTGGCTAAACCCTCTCGGTTCACGACCAGAGTAGGAAAGTGCAGGGGTCAGGAAGTAAAAGTCCTGCCATGTGTTTCTACCACCCATGAACTCTGATGGCTGACTCCACTAATTAGATCTACCTCCTGGGTGAACACTTGTGCTCATTTGCAAATAAAGGTGACTGGAGAAACATACTGGGGAGGTCTTTTTACTTTCTGAACCTGGACCTTTCACCTCTGTTTGACACAGGGCATCTGACTGAAGCCGTCAGACTTTCCGGGACTTCACGCAGATCATCGAGCCTGTCGCCGTTTTCCCATGCGGCAGGCCCCTTATTATAGCAACGTCATGGTTGAGGACGTCACCGTTGAGGACGTCACGGTTGGCCCGTCTGCATGACTGCCAGCTTCTTCTCTGACGTTGCATTTCCAAATTCAAATTGAAATACTTTACCATTTAACAAAAGTTCCTACACAGTCTTTCATAGAAAGAGCATGGCGGTGTGGTGTGAACAGCGTGTTCAACGGCCAACATCACTGAGAAGAAGAGTGAGCTGGGTGGGGGCATTGCTGGGTGGGGGCATTGCTGGGTGGGGGCATTGCTGGGTGGTTGCATTGCTGGGTGGGGGCATTGCTGGGTGGGGGCATTGCTGGGTGGGGGCATTGCTGGGTGGTTGCATTGCTGGGTGGGGGCATTGCTGGGTGGGGGCATTGCTGGGTGGGGGCATTGCTGGGTGGGGGCATTGCTGGGTGGCGGCATTTGAGGTGTCGGGGAAAGCAACTGTGAGTCAGTCTGAGCGCCAGAATTCCTTGACGGAAGCACGGAGCACCCTGGCATTCCGGCGGAAGCACGGAGCACCCTGGCATTCCGACGGAAGCACGGAGCACCCTGGCATTCCGGGGCGTTTGGCTTCCAGGCACACATTTGTGTGTGCATCACATCCCAGCAATCGCCTGGACAGACAGTGACTAATCACTTATCCCTCTGTCAGCCATGACTCCCTGTGAAATGGATGAGTGACATCATTGCATGCTCTTGGAATGCTGAAAGGATGGGTGCAAACCCCCCCCCCCCCCGCATACAAAAAAAGACAGCAGGTAAAGGTGTATCCACGCATAATATTTAAAGCTCCTGAACATCCTTTTATTTAGACGGTTATTTCATCCTTTCATTATTTTGCCACTTGTATCACTTATTTTTGTCTTTTTTTATAAACAAATAGGGGGAAATAAATGCATTAGAGGTGCAACAAATGCATTTATCTGGGAGTATGTGAGCAGGATGCACATCCTCTTTGTGAATTTTGGATGCGGGTATTACACGGCTCGATAAGGTGCTTCACAAGCACAGGCTTGACTGAACTGTCCCTCTGGTCTCCCAGTAATCGTCTACAGGAGCAGACTGTGATATTTTTAAAATGCATTATTTTTTTGAGGGCATGGCATTAATGCAATGTGGTCCCTCTTCTCTCCATTTACAAGGGGAAAAAATGCCCGCGAAAGAACATCGGATTGTCAGAAGTGGGTAAACAGCAGTGCTGTGATGTGCTTTAGGAGTTACACTACAGGGCATTGCCCCTTGAAGGCTGCAATGTTGAGACAAAAAGTTTCTGCAGAATTAAATGGTTTCTTCACAAATACGCAGTTGGATAAATTGGTTATACGAGTGGAAAGCAAGCTCTTGATGAGGATGGCTGTATGACAAATAAACAATAATGTAATAGTGTAATGCCAACAATAACATCACTATCATTTTGAATGTATTGAAAAAAATAATATTAATCTGGACTGAATTATGTCTGTCTTGCACAGGCTTTGGGTCTTAATCATAGTCCAGATGGTATTTATAAATTACATTGACTTTAAAAGTCACATGGTCCAGGTCAATTGCCAATGAGCCATGACACATGTTGTTTATTGATCATCAAGTCAATTGGTCAATTGAAGGACCTCTAGGCTGCTCTTGGGTCACAAAGGTGTTGACTCCATATGGTTCATAAAAGTACTGCAATTACCACCGAAGCGCCTGTGTAATTGATCTTAATTGATCTCACTTAACCGTTGTGTGGGGTTTTTCCCGAGTCAAACGCTTGACAGTGGACAGCACGGACTGCTTTTGTGCGTCACGTGACTCCTTATGAATGCCTGGCATTATGAGAGAGGAAACGATATAAATGGGCGTTCAATAGAGTACAGTTTGCCAAGGCTGAGAGCTGATGAATGCTGGACGAACGGCAGCTCTGCGCACGGCTGCTCTTTTTCACAGCGGCATTTTTTTCATTTTTCATCTGCTGTCATATTCTTCCCTTACTAGGGTATAAAAAAATTGCGACACAATAAGAGGATAAAGGAATCACTGAACATGTTGAGTGAGGGCTAATTCCCTCTGTGTTTGTTTTGTGATTTCCGCCTCTCTCTGTGGAGGAGGCGATGCTTCAGAGCGTTCACACGCGTGTCACACACGTGTTAACATGTGACACCAGCCCATGTGCTGTGCACGCTGCAACATGGAAGCAGAAGATCTGATTTTAATTTCACTCGTCCTTTTCTGTTGCTTTTTAATCAAACGAGGCTTACTCTGTCGATTGTCGGTGTTGGGCGTGATGCGGTTAAATTCACATCAGGTCTCGTCCTCCCTGTGAAAAGTGGAGGTGGGGAACCTTGAAACCCCCGGGCCAATTTTATCTGAACCCGGATACATATGGAGTTTTCTGCGGCGTCCAAAATGTATGCACAACTGGCATGGGCGATGCTAGACTCATCAGAGAGAGCAAACAGGGCCAAACAGGGACTGCTGCTTAGATGCTGAGAAGCTTTCTCACCTTCTTCTGCTCCCCACAATTTACATACGGGCACCTTTCAAATTATTCTTATTTATTTTCAATGCCCAAGCAAACACAGGTGTCCTTATTATTATTATTATTATTATTATTATTATTATTATTATTATTATTATTATTATTAGTAGCAGTAATAGTATTACTGGCGAAATACATGTGTGTAGCTAAATATTTTGGTTTAAGCCCATAACCCACACACACAGAGCAGCCCGGTCCCCACCCCCGCCCCTGCTTAGAATCCCGCTGCGTTATCTGCTGTCTGCGTTCCCCTAATGAAGGCGGGTCCTGTGGTGGGTGGGGACCCAGCTGTGGGGGCCTCAATAGCGCCTCTGTGTGCGGCCAGGAGCCGCGCGGATCCACGTGCACCGCGCCCACCCACCGTCTGACAGGTCTGAAAGGGTGATTAACGAACTCCCCGAGGGGGGGAAAGAGAGAGAAAGAGAGAGAGACAGAGGGAGAGAGAGGAAGGGAGAGAGAGGGACATGGAGCCGGGCACAGAGAACCAGCCACGTTTGCCCACCCTCTTTGTAGATTCATATTTCAGGGAAATAATTATGGCCTTTTTTCAGTTATTCTTCTTTTATTTCCTTGTTCTTAGTGGAGAGAGGTAGCAGAAAAGCAATGCCCCCCCCCCCCCAACGAATACACACACACACACACACATGCTCACAGATAAGCACGCAGAGGCATGAACAAACGTAAGCACACACTACCAAGCACACAGCACACACATGCATACAAACACACCTGCACAAACAAAAATACATTTTAACAAGCACGCACGCACACACACACACACACACACACACACACGTACACATGGACAAACACACTAATAAGCACTCGCACATGCACACAAACACAGCCAAGCACAAACATACACTGTCTTCCACATTTGAATGGATATTTCCTTCACACACATGTGCACACATGCACCGGACACACACACACACACACACACACACACACACACACACATAAACACATTACACACATGCATGCACACATACAAGCATGCGCGTATATGCGTGCACATGTATGCATACATGCATATACATGTCCACACACACATACAAACAAGCACGCACACACATGTACATTATGCATGCATGTACATGCATGCACACACAGGCACGCACACACATACACACACATGCATGCACACACATACACACACAGGCACGCACACACATACACACACATGCATGCACACACATACACACACAGGCACGCACACACGCAAGCATGCACGTGTATGCATGCATGCACACACTTGCACGCACACACATTCCCAAACACACAGAGACACACACACGTACACCTTCTCTATTTGGTTTCAAGAATGGGTTTCAATGTGTGCACCAGCCAGAGGCACATCCTCTCCCCAGGGATACAAACCAGCTCTTCTCCTCGAAGTAAAAATCTTAAAGCAACTGAATATCACAGTGTAACCGTGGCATTTTATTCCTTACAAACCAAACTATATGTCTAACTTTGGTATATTTTAATGCGCTCCGAAGTGCTTGTTTTTTGGAGTTCGGCTCGAGGTGTTCTGTGTAACTATGACAGCATATGATGAATCTGTTTTGACCTTCAGCCAGCCTGCTTTATTCCTTTAATGAACACCGGTTTGTGGTTCCACTGGACCTTACTACAAAGCCACCTGCAGGAGCCAGGAAGAGGAGGGGAAGTTTTACTGATACGCGCCCGAAAAGAGGTCACCGTTTTGTGGCCTCATTTCTCCTCTCCTCTCCTCTCCTCTTTTGCTTTGGCCTCTCATTGTCCGCACGTTTCCATATTTTTCTTTGTTTTGCGCTTCGTCTGTACGTGAGTGAGTATAGACACTGTCCTGGCAGGACTCAGGAGACTGAAGACTCAGCGTCGGCTGCTTTTGGATTTTCTCAGCAGTTAATTGACAAATTAAAGCAGCTGATTGCACAGTTAGCTCACATCACCTGGATCCGTGGGGCTGAATAGTTTGCTTATTTTACAGATTAAAAAAAACAAACAAACAAGCACACACCATGGCTCTCTAGGGCTAAGGCTGGCCAGGGCAGAGGCCTGAAACTGACCTGGTGTTGGGACAGGAGTGGCTTTAATAACTGAGGGGGTACATTTACTGCACTCCTTGCCTCTGGGGTGCTATGGATCCACCTCACCCCTTTTGGGCTTTTTAGAAAAAAATCATATTGTGGCCACACAACACCAGCACCGCATTGGTCTTTAATGCTGCCATTTTAAGGGGTCATCCCCAGTCTGGTTAGTGACAGACAGGCCCTTGCACACTCACACACACACAAAGGCATAAACCTATATTATGCAAATGTATAAACATGATTTCTAAGTACATTGTGCATTTGCATTTCAATACATTTCGTAATTTAGTGGACCCTCTTATCCAGAGTGACAAATTGCATTTTTACATACAATCCATTTATACAGCTGAATATTTTTACTAAAGTAAATCAGGTTAAGTGCCTTGCTCTAGCCTACAATGGCAGTGCCCCACCTTGGAATCAAACCGGCATCCATTACAAACCCAGTTCTCTGATCATTATATTATATTGCCATGCAGTATACATATTCGTGTCAAGGATAAAGGCCGAATTGGTCGGCTTCCCAAAATATTGGGCCTTTGCATTCATGCACTGACTGCTGAAACTTGAACCAATAATCAGGCTGATCATTGGTTTGGCCAGAAATTTGGTCTGGGCTTCTGCTGGTCCCATGTGCGAATAAACATGAGGTAATCAATCAACCACTCTTTCTTTAACCTTTTTATGTAGCTAGCTGCTAGGTCAACAATCAAATTTCTGTTTTATATCAACTTGTGATTGTGAAAATAATCTAAGCCTAACGCCCCTTTGGGTCAAAGCAGCACAGTTAGCTGTGTAGCTCAAGCTGTCTGTGTTTAACACTGACACATGTTCATTGATGTGAGCAATTAAACTATTCATATATATTATGGTGTTGTTGTTGATGATGATGATGATGATGATGATGATGATAATGATGACTTGTGTCACATCATGTCAAGGGCACTAGGGCTGTTATGTTAAGGGCAAGGCTGAGGCAGTTGCATACTGACCTGATCTGGGGGGGAGGGGGGGGGCAGGGGGGGTGTTTGTTTCTTTAACCTTGAGTTCTATGTGGCATCTAAAAAGCACTTGCTTAAATAATATAAAAAATAACTCCAAATCTAAAAATTTAGAAAAAAAACCAAACATTGAAATCTCTAAATCTCTTTCTTTCTCTCGCTCTCTCTCTCTCTCTCAATTCAATTCAATTCAATTAGCTTTATTGGCATGACAAGACATTACATCCGTATTGCCAAAGCATACTGCACTGAAACAGTCCAAGACATACTAACTACACATACTTTCTAACACAGAACAATACAAAACAGCAAAGACTAGTAATGAATGAACAGTAACCATACATATAGATACAATTTAAAGATACAATTAACAATAATAATAATTATGAATGGCAATGATAATGATGATGATATTGATTCCTGTCACTCACTGTCCCTAAGACGATGGCAGGCAGCTATATATTGTGCCGCCAGGTCACAGCACGTCCTCTCCTCTCCTAAGAGGATGGGGAGTTTTTGGATGTTTGGTAAATTTTTAAATTGAGGGTATCTCAGATCTATTTTGGGAAAGTATTTATTTCTCATTTGAATGTATTTTTCACATTTTGTGACAAAGTGCAGCTCTGTCTCGACTTCGTTGAGATGGCAATGTTTGCACAGCCTTTCTTCCTTTGGAAGCCATGTTTGCCGATGTCGGCCTTTTTCGATGGCCAGGCTGTGCTCACTGAGTCTGTACTTCGTCAAGGTAGTTCTTAGTTTCTCGTCAGTCACCGTGGTCAGATATTCTGCCATGGTGTACTGTCTTTTTAGGGCCAAATAGCATTGCATTTTGCTTTGAGCTTGTGTTTGTGTGTCCCAATAGGTGGTGTAGTTTTGTTTCTGTTGTGCTATAATTTGATTGACTCTAATTATAGCAATTATTGACTCTAATTATTGACTCTCTCTCTCTCTCTCTCTCTCTCTCTCTCTCTCTCTCTCTCTCTCTCTCTCTCTCTCTCTCTCTCTCTCTCTCTCTCTCTCTTTTTCTCTCTCTCTCTCTCTCTACGTTTCCGTAGCTCTGATTAGAAAAATGAGCACTCTGTATGTGGCGTGTTCTCAAAATCACTGACTTTGTTCAGAGGTATGCTCCCGGCGAGCAAGGACCGTAGAATGTTCCGGAAACATATGCAGGCGTTTGACACTCGCGCAACAGCGTCACCTGCATCTAAGCTTCCACTGCACATATCCAGTGGGATATAGCTATGCAGCCACTCTCTCTTCTTTATTTCTCCCATCCTGTCTTCCTCTTCTCCTTTCCATCCTGCATCCTAATCATATGTTTATTATGTACATATACACTGCCTGACTAAAAAAAGTGTCGCCGTTGAACCCGTCATGCATAGTGCCCACAAGCCTCTGGAGGCAGTGTTATACACCCGTCATGCATAGTGCCCACAAGCCTCTGGAGGCAGTGTTATACACCCGTCATGCATAGTGCCCACAAGCCTCTGGGGGCAGTGTTATACACCCGTCATGCATAGTGCCCACAAGCCTCTGGAGGCAGTGTTATACACCCGTCATGCATAGTGCCCACAAGCCTCTGGGGGCAGTGTTATACACCCGTCATGCATAGTGCCCACAAGCCTCTGGAGGCAGTGTTATACACCCGTCATGCATAGTGCCCACAAGCCTCTGGAGGCAGTGTTATACACCCGTCATGCATAGTGCCCACAAGCCTCTGGAGGCAGTGTTATACACCCGTCATGCATAGTGCCCACAAGCCTCTGGAGGCAGTGTTATGCACCCGTCATGCATAGTGCCCACAAGCCTCTGGGGGCAGTGTTATGCACCCGTCATGCATAGTGCCCACAAGCCTCTGGAGGCAGTGTTATGCACCCGTCATGCATAGTGCCCACAAGCCTCTGGAGGCAGTGTTATGCACCCGTCATGCATAGTGCCCACAAGCCTCTGGAGGCAGTGTTATACACCCGTCATGCATAGTGCCCACAAGCCTCTGGAGGCAGTGTTATACACCCGTCATGCATAGTGCCCACAAGCCTCTGGAGGCAGTGTTATGCACCCGTCATGCATAGTGCCCACAAGCCTCTGGAGGCAGTGTTATACACCCGTCATGCATAGTGCCCACAAGCCTCTGGAGGCAGTGTTATACACCCGTCATGCATAGTGCCCACAAGCCTCTGGAGGCAGTGTTATACACCCGTCATGCATAGTGCCCACAAGCCTCTGGAGGCAGTATTATGATCTGGGGTTGCTTCAGTGGTCAGGTCTAGGCTCAGCAACGTTATGCAGCAATAAAATGAAGTCAGCCGAGTACCTGAATTTACTGAATGACCAGGTTATCCCATCAATGGGCATATTCCAGGACGACAATGCCAAGATTCATCGGGCTCAAATTGTGAAAGAGTGGTTCAGGGAGCATGAGGAATCATTTTCACACTTGACCTTAATCCCATTGAAAGTCTTTGGCATGTGCTGGAGAACACTTTACGGAGTGGTTCGACTCTCCCGCCGTCAATACCTCATCCAAAAATGAATGCAACTCTGGACGGAAATAAATGTTGTGACGTTGCATAAGGTTGTCGAAACAATGCCACGAGGAATGCGTGCCGTAATCACAGCTAAAGGCGGTCCAACGAAATATTAGAGTGTGAGTAGTATGTGGTAACTATATCTAGAGGTTGGCAGTTGGCAGTTTGTTCATTTGCCAGATGGTAACTGCTGAGGAATGGTTGTCTTTGTGACAGCAGGAGAGAAAAAGACAAAGATACTCTGGGAATTTGATTGGAATTGATGTTATAATCAAACTCATCCCTGAAGAAAAAGAATGGAACAAAGTATCATATTCTATCTATCTATCTATCTATCTATCTATCTATCTATCTATCTATCTATCTATCTATCTATCTATCGGTCTATCTATCTATCTATCTATCTATCTATCTATCTATCGGTCTGTCTGTCTGTCAATCTATCTATCTATCTATCTATCGGTCTGTCTGTCTGTCTATCTATCTATCTATCTATCTATCTATCTATCGGTCTGTCTGTCTGTCTGTCTATCTATCTATCTATCATCTATCTATCTATCTATCTATCTATCTATCTATCGGTCTGTCTGTCTGTCTGTCTATCTATCTATCTATCTATCGGTCTGTCTGTCTATCTATCTATCTATCTATCTATCTATCTATCGGTCTGTCTGTCTGTCTATCTATCTATCTATCATCTATCTATCTATCTATCTATCTATCTATCTATCGGTCTGTCTGTCTGTCTATCTATCTATCTATCTATCTATCTATCGGTCTGACTGTCTATCTATCTATCTATCTATCTATCGGTCTGTCTGTCTGTCTATGTATCTATCTATCTATCTATCTATCTATCTATCGGTCTGTCTGTCTGTCTGTCTATCTATCTATCTATCTATCTATCTATCTATCTATCGGTCTGTCTGTCTGTCTATCTATCTATCTATCTATCTATCTATCTATCGGTCTGTCTGTCTGTCTGTCTATCTATCTATCTATCTATCTATCTATCTATCTATCTATCGGTCTGTCTGTCTGTCTATGTATCTATCTAGCTGTCTGTCTGTCTTGAAAATATGTTCTTGAACACAAACACGCATGCATACTACACACGTGCACATACACACACACACGTTTGGGTGAATGTAGCCATGTTCAAACCTGACAAAAAATGTATAATTTTGGAACTGAGAAACAGAAAATTTATTTTTTTATATTATAAGTCAAACAAACAGACTGAAAGACAGGCGTCATGTGCCTTGGAGTTACCTTATTTTTGCCAGCTGGTGGCTAATGCACATGTGGGCATCGGTATGTTTAAAAACAAAGCTGTACCATCCATATGTATTACCATGTAAGGAATGCGCAAGCCGGCTGACTCAGTCTGTGTATATATTGTAAATATGTGGTTTTTAAAAAAAGATTTACGTAATGAAATAACGCTTAATATATTTCCCCGCAGTGTTTTTTGAAAAATATTGCAAGATCCGAAAGCGGCATAAATATTTGAATATCTGCCCGTGAATTCTTAAGTGTGAGAAGTCGTTTTACATATCTATTATGTTTCTTAGAGGAACTGATTATGGAAAGCTGGTTTTTCCCCTCACTGGCTTACTGACTGAGTCAATCATGTCCCCCTCCCTGGCTTACTGACTGAGTCACTCATGTTCCCCCCTCCCTGGCTTACTGACTGAGTTGCTCATGGTTCCCTCCCTCCCTGGCTTACTGACTGAGTCGCTCATGTTCCCCCCTCCCTGGCTTACTGACTGAGTCACTCATGTTCCCCCCTCCCTGGCTTACTGACTGAGTTGCTCATGGTTCCCTCCCTCCCTGATTTACTGACTGAGTCGCTCATAGTTTCCCCCCTCCCTTGTTTACTGACTTTCTCGCTCAAAAGGCAAGAAAAGAAAAGCGGATGAGTTCTGTAACTACCACAGTTCCAGCTGCAGACTGGCGTTCCGCTTTGTTCCGAGTCGGATGCCTGTGGGTGATCCGCCATTGTCCCAGTCTGGATGACATGCCGGAGCAGCAGGAGGAGCGCCGTCGTGCCCTCCCACTGCTGACCGATGTCCTTGTCCACGGACAATGAGCAGGAAATTAAATCATTCACAACGGAACCTGCTGCATGGCAATCTGGGGGGATTAAAGGACCATCTCCCCACCCTGGCACCCCATCAACGGCCAGTACCCAAGTCAAAGAAAGAGAATGCACCACTTCCCATAAAGTGTGACCCAACACCCCCGGAACACTACGGCCACAATACCAGGAAGGTGTGGGGTGTATTAAAGTGTCAACGTTTACTGTGTTCTTTTTAGTTTGGATAGATTTGGGTTAATGGGTGGGGTTTGACTCTCCTGGAACACCTGTTGCCTGCCCTTGGCACTTTTCTGTAGTGGATGACATTTTTTTGGTGATGTCATCACCCTGAGACGTGGCCCAATGGCTCAGGTCTAAGAATGGATATTGTCACAAAATGGGGTTTTATAGGCAACTTGTTTTGTTCTGTTCTATATTATACACATATTTGTGCAACTTTGTCATCCGGTGAAATGGATGTCCTGTTTTCATTCTTTGTTCCTTCAACTTATTTTTGTGGTGAAATTAGTAAATTATAAAAAGCCCCCCACCACAAAAAATAAAATAAACTAAAAAATACCTTAATCCTTCTACCTTCATTGTGCGGGAAATCGGAGCTCTTGTGGAAAAACATTGATATCCTCCATCTGTTACATTTTTCATTAAGAAAATCTACTGGTGCATTATAACCCTGCTGCTCAGGCAATACAACTGGCCCTGTCACATGCCCACACTCTGGATTTTAATTAAATCATGGCATAATCTTGACAAAAACATGTTTTCATGTTTTTAAATAAGCTGAATAATAACAGACATTTTTCCAGTAGACACGTTTGGTGTGTGTGTGTGTGTGTGTGTGTGTGTGTGTGTGTGTGCGTGCGTGCGTGTGTGTGTGTGCGTGTGTGTGTGCGTGTATGCGTGCGTGTGTGTGTGCGTGCGTGCGTGTGTGCGCATGTGTGTGTGCGTGCTTGTGTGTGTGCGTTTGTGTGTGTGTGCGCATGTGTGTGTGTGCATGTGTGTGTGTGCCTGCTTGTGCGTGTGTGTGTGTGCATGTGTGTGTGTGCGTGTGTGTGTGCGCATGCGTGTGTGTGCATGTGCGTGCATGTGTGTGTGTGCGCATGTGTGTGTGTGCGTGTGTGTGTGCGCATGTGTGTGTGTGCGTGTGTGTGTGCGCATGTGTGTGTGTGTGTCAGAGTTGAGAGTGCATTTGCACTTCACAGGAATACACTAATGTACCCAAACATTATGATTTACAAAGTCTACTGTCTTGTAGTCTATGTACTCTAGCCTACTGTCTTGTAGTCTATGTACTTTAGCCTACTGTCTTGTAGTCTATGTACTTTTGCCTACTGTCTTGTAGTTTATGTACTTTGTAAATGTGGTAATGAGTCAAAAGGTCAGTCTTTAAATTTCACTGAGTTCATTGGCTGCACATTCCAAACCCAGTTAGTTTTTTTCTTTTTTTTTGTAATAATTGTATTTATTTTTTTTATCGGGGAGCTGTCTTACATCACAACCATATGCAAATGCATTTTATATGATTGCCTTCATGAAATGTAATCTTCATATAAAGTTACCCAGCACCCCTCTTCACACACACTCAGTGCACTGCTCATCTGTTCATTGCTCTGAGAATGAAATTAAATCCACACGGTGAAGCACCTACGGTAGAAGTGCGGACCAACTGGGTCACCGCCAGGAACATCAATTCTGTTTCATTAACACAGAGGGCCCGGGCTCCTGTCTTAGTGCGTTCAGAAACCTCGTAAACAAACGGGCTCCGCGGTTACTCTCGCTCGTGAAGCCCAGGGTTTTCCAGCCCTTTCTTTTAAACAGCCTCTTAAGGCACCACGCATTTCCGGGTCGGCTCGTTTCGGAATACCAATTCAATGGTCCCCGTTCCGCCCTGATATATCACGTCATCTGACTCTTATAGTGCTATTGATCCTGACTGCATTATAGCTCATGTGGTTCCTTAAAGGTTTCCTGCCACTTCCAGGCAGGACAATTTTTCAACGAAAAATACAAAATATCATTATCTGAAAGTAGCACCCTGAAACATATTTTCTTCTTTTTTATCAGATATTACAATTTATGTATTCATCTTGGAGTGCTATAAAATGAATCACAGTCACCAAGACCTATTCAATGTTAAGATTATCTGCCTATGAATAGGTGTAACATCCCGCATAGAGGCCAATTTTACTCTGGCGGCTTTAATAGTTCCAGAGTTCCATTTCCGTCGGTCAGAGGTCAGTTTCCATTGCAACAAAGGAAGTCTCACACAGGTGTGTGTGTGTGTGTGTGTGTGTGTGTGTGTGTGTGTGTGTGTGTGTGTGTGTGTGCGCGTGTGTTTGTGTGTGTGTGAGTGTTTGTGTCTGTCTGTGTGTGTGTGTGTGAGAGAGAGAGAGAGAGAGAGAGAGAGATAAATAGAGAGGGGAAAAAATAATAATTGTGTGAGAGACAATGTAGTAACCCTAGAACTGGGTAAACTTAGCTACTTTGGTATTCAGGATATTAAACAAATCATGACTACAATATGGAAGAAAAAAAAGCTAATCTGACAAGATTTTTATTGGCTCTATTAGCATATTTCTACTGCTAGTGTTTATCAAACACTTAATGTGCTGATTGGCCTCAAACCAGCGGGAGCGGTTTCGCAGGAAGTGGCAGAATTTGCGTTTGACAATAACCAAGTGAAGGGGCGACCTTGGCATGCTTAGAGAGGAGCGCATCGCCTTGACAACATTTGACCCTAACAACGGCGAGACGTCACCTTGACCGGAGCGACATGACAACGTGACACAGGCAGCGAAGGGGGGCGAGTACAGACCTTGCATATATAAGGGGCTTCTTTTGAAATCCTGCGCGCTAATAAAATAATGCCTTTGTGCTCTGCACAAAATGGGGTTAGAAGAGTTACAGGGTTGGAGGTGTCTCTGTGCCGTAGAATGTAGAGCGCCGTCCACATGCTCATTGCGCGTCGCGACGTCGGTGGTTCCAATCCCACCATTTTGTCCTCCTGTTCTTTCTGTCTATCTACACTGTGCTATCTAATAAAAAAGCTGAAAAATCCCGAAATATATGTATTTTAAAAAAAGTTCAAGGGTTGCTCAATAGCGGTTAGAGGGGGAGACGTACGATGACCATCGCTTTCAGGGCAGGATTTATATATTGTGTGAGTGAGGTATGTCCCATCACTGCAGACTGATTTATAAGACTGACTCTGGGGAAAAAAATAAAAATAGGAAGGACAGGGAGACAATCCTCCTCACATTCTCAAGCAGATGCTCCCAAATTTAACTCCTCCAGAATACATCTTCATTCAAATCTATAAAAAAGAGGCCTTGACCCCGGTCACTGAATAAAGTTTGGCAAAGTCCACAGTGTGTGTGGCCACTTGTTTTATTTATTTTGTCTGCATGCCCCCAGAGGTTTACACAGTGGAATTATCTCAGTGTGACTGGATGTCTTCCCCCTCGGCTCGTCTCTCGAGAATAAAAATAAATACAAAATATAATTCTGTCAGGGGTGGGTATAAGGAAGCAGTAAACCACGTTTTAGAGATGAGCCTCTATTGTTTTTTTCCCCCTCTTCTAAAATGGGCTCCATTCCCTAGAATATAATTATAATCACAATCATTAACTGTTTTTCCTCTTCTATGGACTCTAATGTCTACGATTTTCCACTTCTCAGAACAAATAAAAGTGGTAAACATAACAATGCCAGATCAGTAAATGCGCTCAGTTTCAATTTCCCTGCAAATTAAAGTTCTTTATTTGAAGCGGTCTCAAACACCCCTGTTGTCTGACGCAGTGTTGAGTCACGGCACCTCGAGACAGACACATTACTGGAGCGCTAAGAGGACGGCTCTCCAAACTTAAGCAGCGGCATATTAAAATGGTGTTGACTTTACCTCTAACCCAACGCACACCCAAACGCTGACATTTTCTAAAGGAGAAGAATCAAAATACACTTTAAAATATGTGATTGAAAATGCAGCTGTTGCTATATGAGTTCATATTGTGCGTCTCCCAGTCTAGCCAAGGTCTGTTCTGCTCAAGGTCTAGAATTAATTACTTTTGGGGAGGCAGACAGTGATGTTAATTAAGAAATATGTCTACCTGAATGCGGTCAATTACACACTGAAACTCATCCAACTGGACAGTGACCTAGATCAGTAATGGAGCACTATCGAAAAATCTAATATGAGCAAACCCTGTGGATCATATTAATAAGGCCAGAATCCCATAACTGCCACACCAGTTTATGGGAGGAATTAATGAATAATTTTGATATGGTTTTATATTTGCATAGCATTTATTTTGTTATTAAACATAACCATAACTGAGATGTGGGTTGGTCTGCTGTTTTGAGGCGTTTTCTTTGAACGGTACACTGTGACCATGCATTTATCCCATTGAGGAAAAGACCAAGCTCCCCAAATTATTATTATTATTATTATTATTCGAACAATGATCATACATTATATTATGCAATTACACAATATGTTTACAAGCACTGCGCTTGTTTGGAAGGATTCAGATGGCAGCATTGGTTAATATTGAGATGGCCTAATGACCATAATGTTAATGATCTTCTTCTCTTCTCTTTTCTCCTCTCTTCTTTCATCCCTCTCTCACTATTCTGAGTGAGGGCAGACAGTGGCACAGACGCAATGCCTCCTTCTGTTATTGCTAGCTGGGAATATGCATTTATTCAGATAATAAGTGTAGTCCTTAAAGAAATTAGATGTACACAAATGTGTCCATCTCTATGGAACAGCCCAGTGCAACTGGGGGGAGCAAAAAAAAAAACTTGTGAATTATTTATGCGCAACATTTAGAAAACCTGAACAGTGTGAGTGAGTCCAGTGGCCTTATTTGGCGACGCTCTGCTGGGGTCCTCTAATGCTTTGATAAATGGCTGTTATCTACACCCTTCGGTGTATGACGGCCATCTGCTCCTCTGTCCTTGTGGGCCAATTTGAGACGTTTAGAAAACTGGGGCAGTTTAAGGTGGGATCATTAATGGAGAGGGGAGAGGGGGGCTTTCTGACCGATAGCCAGTGCTGCGTACCACCAGTCCTGGGTCCTGGCAGGAAGCCACACTGGAGACTTATCTGGTGCTCACTTTGCTGGATAGAAACAAAAAACACACACACACACACACACACACACACACACACACACAAACACACACACACACACACACACACACACACACACACACACACACAAACACACACACACACACACACACACACACACACACACACACACACACACACACACACACACACACACACACACACACACACACACACAAACACACACACACACACACACACACACACACACAGAAACACACACACACACACACACACACACACACACACACACACACACAGAAGCACACTTGCACACACACACACACACACACAGAAGCACACTTGCACACACACACACACACACACACACACTTACATACACACACACATACAGAAGCACACATGCACGCACACACACACACACACTCAAACAGACACACACACACACACACACACACAGAAGCACACTGACACACACACACACACACACACACACACACAGAAGCACACTTACACACACACACACACACACACACACACACACTTACATACACACACATACATACAGAAGCACACATGCACGCACACACACACACACATATATACATACACACACACAAACACACACACAGACACATGTCTGGCAGGTAGCTGTTTTTCTATTACAATTACACAGATACAAGTGTAGACCTGATGGAGTTTCTGTCCTTCAGAGCTAATCTTTCTCCCCTGAAAGTGAATCAGCATGTTTAGCAATTAAACGAAATTAAACAAAAAAAAAAGACTCTTGGAGATGTGATTACATCACTGATGTAGGACGAATTTTTTCACTTTTTCACAATAAGTTTAATTTCTTCCAAGTTTATTTTTTTTTACAGTACATGATGTGTCTTACCAGAGAACATAATTTTAATAACTGCACTATCCCAGAGAGGAATCAGTATGCCGGTGGCAGAACACGCCAGTATCCAATCAGTATCCTCCTAAGACCCGGCAATTCATTTTTGTCCTCTGTAGGGTACATTAATATCTGGTCTCAATCTTAAGAACCATATATGTGACTATGCTGAAACTGACAGCACAAGGGACATTCAATAAAAATATAATAAATAATATAAATATTTTCACTGCATAATTTTTTTTGTCATCGAAGACACTTGTATAATGGCAAAAACATTTTTAACGCTTTTTCTGCCGGGCTAAAATATCAAAAGTATATGCAGCCATATAATAATCCGCTGTTAGACATTGTGAATATTTGTTCACTGTCTCAGTCAGACTGGTCTATTTCTCAATGACCTGCTGTCGATCCTGAGCTCGCTCCCGGTGAGTGCATTTTAATTGCTGGTTTTGATTTGTAACAGATCGTGTTTCCCGCTAAAGTAGGTGTTAGGCCCACGTAGATGTGCTCTGTGAGAAATTAGGGACATTAGCCTGGAACGACTCCATGTCCATCTGTCAACTGCAAGTGGCGTTTTCTCTTTCTACTTATAAATATGCGCATTGGCAGCTCAAATTTTACAGTTTGATTCAAAGCTCACAAAAAAAAAAAAGTAAAAAAAAAAACCAGCATGAGAATATACTAGGCCTTCAAGAGGCAATTGTTGGAGTAAAACGCCATCCCGAAATAAATTGACAAAAAAGCAGAGATTGGCAGGAAAATTGAACTTAAGATCATTTTAAATTCACTGATGTGAAAATCTGCTTAACTGTAAAAAAAAAAAAATACACATCAATTGTTTTTTCAGTGATTGAATCGACTA
Source organism: Ilyophis sp. 1 JC-2022 (assembly GCA_022702515.1). Taxonomy (NCBI): domain Eukaryota; kingdom Metazoa; phylum Chordata; class Actinopteri; order Anguilliformes; family Synaphobranchidae; genus Ilyophis; species Ilyophis sp. 1 JC-2022. The sequence goes on from CM040403.1 coordinate 128,113,250, forward strand.
CCTGGACTTTGCTCACAAATACATTTTGCTCATGTTTCCAGTGAAAGTTTTTGTTCGTTTATTTCTGGGGAGCAGACACTACTTCCACAGACACGCTGCGCACGTGACGCGCTGGAGAAGATAAAGGGAGCGGTAACAGGACGCGCGTGATGTGTGTCAGGTCCTGAGGGAGGCATGCCTATCTCTGAGTGGTTGGAGAAAGAGGGGGACAGGGCCAGGTGATTACTCACCGTCTTATTGACGTCTGGCGGAGCCCCGAGACACTTTAAGCCCAGGCGCTACGAATCCAGGGTTTCCTGTCGTCTGCGGGGACGGAGCAGCCAAGCGTGTCAGCGCCATGCTTTTTTCTCTGCCACCGCTTTTGGCCTGGGGGAGGCTGGAGCCCCGCCCATATAGAGTTATTGTGACCGCACACTTCCTGGCGGAAAGAGAGTACACCTGTTACGAACGTCCGCGGCCCCACCCGGGGGTATCGATCGCTCTGTTTTGATCGGAGCAAGATTTAACGGCGAATCTTAATCTGCCGGTAAGCATTTATGATGCGCGGGCGTCTCGGTGGCGTCGCCTGTAAGAGACTGCTTCCACATGCTCATTGCGAGCCGCGACGTTGGCAGTTCGAATCCGGCCGTGCGACATTTGTTGCATGCCTCTCTCTCTCTCTCACTCCCAAAACATATAACTGCAGACTTCAAGACCTAACATTCAGCAGCTTTGACACAAAATGGAGAGGAAAATACGCAGAGTATGTTTGTACGCGATAATGTGTGTGCGTTCTGAAGACATCAGGAGAACCAAATATGTTGATATGACATGAATGCTGCTTATTTTCAGTATTTTCAGGATTTAAAAAAAAACTTATTTCAGGTTCATAAATAGAAGCACATATATTATACCAATCAATGAAGATACCGTTTCTATTATCCTTTCGTATTGCCGTACGAAAAATCGTGGAAGCAGACCAATAATAAATTTGTTCTCTGTGACAGAGCTCGTGACAGCAGTCATCACCGCGTTTAAAAAAAAACAACGCCGTCACAACCAAGTTTCAGAAATTAAATTATTTTTTAAAAAGATTGCGTTTGGATGGTTCCGTTTCATATTTCTGGAAACAGGTGGGCGGCCAGACCTCTGTCCTGAAGGCCCTAATACAATCAAAATCAACAGCAGCTGCTGGGCCCCATTCACATATTGCGCTATCTTGCTCTAAGGTCACTGTGAGCTCACGCTCTCGTCTGTGCGCTTGTCATGCCTGGGAGATGGTTCAAAAGTGCCTCTGAGCCTATAAGTACCAGCCGTGCTTTGCTGGCCGGGATTTGAAAAAGCTGTCAAGCAAATGTAGGGACTGAGAGAAGAAGAGAGAGAAAGAGAATGAGAAAGAGAGAGAGAGACAGAGAGAAAGAGAGAGAGAGGAATGGAAGCCATGCCATATACCTTGTAAAATAAATTAGCTAATGCCTACTGTAATAATAATAATAATAATAATAATAATAATAATAATAATAATAATAATAATAATAATTCTGACGGAAGGCTAGTGTAATTGTTCAAACCGCTAATGGCACGCTATTTGATGTTACTGTCCACCGCAGTTAAAGCTTTATTTTCGCATGCTGGGATACATCAAGAATGTCTCCGCCGAATGTTATTGCTCTAAACTTTTAATATATTTTTTTTTCCCAAGGCATCAAGGATGTCTAATAACGGTGACCGCTTCCATAAATCTGCATGACATTGAATGCGACAGTCTTACGGCTGCGGCGGAGTTATTTAACAATATGAGAAGGTTATCGTTTTCCACTTCTCCAGCGGTAGTTTTGGCAGCTAAAATTGATACAATAATAATGATAATAATTGTTAGGTTTTGATGCGAGTTGGAGGTGTGGGTTGGGGGAGAAGCGAAATTGGAATGCGTCTGAAAGCAGAAAGATGGGGCTTGCTGTGAAATTGATACGACCTTGAGGAGATTTCGAAGGCAGAGAGAGTCAAGCCTGTAATTACGGTGAAAACGTGCGCGGCTAACTACCATGTTCAGACACTGCAGAGCTGAAGCACCTCGCCAAAACGCCACACTCAATTACGGAGGGGGCAGGACGGGGGGTGGGGGGCATTTTTCTCCTTCCATGACCTTGAGGGTAATGTGGCCAAGGCAGTGGCTGTCTTTACTCTGCCTAGAAATAGAAAAATAGCTATTTTTGAATCCCACTTTAAGACATCTTTGTACACTTCTCCACCTGTTGTGCTCTACAGCAAGTAACGTACTTTAGCCGGATTTTAATTTTAGAGGATTATGGAAAGTTTCACACACATCCACCCGGTTGCCCTGTTTTTCGACAGTACTATCTAGCACCAACAGACTTCATTTATTGTTTCTGGCGTTAGTGTTTATATCTCTGACAAATAAAAAGTACTGCTGGTAGACAGTCGGATTCATGGACATTGATATTTTATTTAATGTTAATTTGTGGACAAAGATGAATTAGGAGAAGTTTCTCATTTATGAAACTGGGTCAGCTGGTACATTATGTATTAATAGCACTATGACATTTAATGCACTGCAAAGACAAAAGTGTGAGTGGTTTGGACTGGAGAAGAGAGCTTTCAGAATGTAATAGAATAAAAATGAAAATCAGTGTTGCATTTCCTGCCATTTTAGTACACAGTTTGAAAAAATAATGAAATTTACCTTTCAGCTTTGAGGACCTGAAACAGACGACACATCTGGAGTCCAGACGACACTGCAGCTTGAGCATTCGGAGAGGAGGAAAAAAGAGCAAATAAAACACTGGAAAAACAACACTGCCCATGAAAGGGAAAAAAATAACAACATAAGGGAGAGAGAGAGAGAGAGAGAGAGAGAGAGAGAGAGAGAGAGAGAGAGAGAGAGAGAGAGAGAGAGAGAGAGAGAGAGAGAGAGAGAGAGAGAGAGAGAGAGAGAGAGAGAGAGAGAGAGAGAGAGAGAGAGAGAGAGAGAGAGAGAGAGAGAGAGAGAGAGAGAGAGAACATTTCACAGATATGGCTTTTGAATAACTGCAGCATTTATGCATCAGTAATCCAAATAGCATTTGAGAATGTACAGTTCCAAACCAGTCGGCTATAACCCACTACCCACTATAAAATAAAATATCAATTGTGACATTAATAAACCATAATAAAATAAATAAATAAATGAAACCTCCATATTATTGTTGGCTCCATCTGTCTCTCTCGGAGATACAGAAAGGATTGGATTCTGACAGAATCTGAAATACTGAATTTGTGCATTAGTATCTATTTATTGGGAAATGAAAAGATTTAGCCTTGGCTTTCTAAAAAAAATCATCCAAATAAAATGTCATAAAAAGTCATTATCATGAAATATTGCAATAACCACAACTTACAAATTGTGTTTATCAATGCGCCAGAGCCGACAGTGTGATTTAATGTAAATGAAAAGAAACACAGTTTTCAGTCACTTAGTTCCTGAATCCCAGCACACTGCAGTTATATTTTGGCAGTTATAAGTTGAACTGGATTGGACGGAGGAATTCCGATCCCTGCAGTTCCTCCACGTGATTGGCTGGCAGTCCCCTCGCTGGCATACAGAACCACGCCCACAGGTTTAGAAGCCACAAAAGAGAGGGGGTGTGCATCTTAATTTTCTCTTTGAAGTTGGGAAGCAGAGACAGAACCTCAGAAACTGGGGCGCCCCCCCCCCCCCCCCAACCTTAGCGTCAGGAGAGTCGTGATGGAAGGCGCGGAAACTCTGGGGGGGATGGGGGGATGGGGGTGAGGCCAAACAACTTGTGCATCTCAGGAGCAAGAGAAACAAAAAAAACCCGACTGAGAACAACCAGATTTACAGCAGTTCCGCATCAGGCTGAATGACCAATTAGCATTAAGAAAAGGCTACTTACGGCGCATCATGCTAAAGGTGGGTGCTCATGATGATCCATAAACAAAAACAACGTTGCCGTAAATCACTGAGTTTGCTGGGTGCTGGATAATGATTCGCAAGAGGAATGTGAACTTGCAACATTCGCTTTACATTAGGTTTCACCTACACCTGTACAGTTCAATTGTAACTCATTTGGTAACAGGAGGTTATTACTGAGTAACTCCAATGTAGGTAACATGGAGCAGCAGTTAGTGGTATAGGTGCAACTCAATGTAAAGTGTTACCCAACATTCTAGGGTCAGCACATACAGTAAGCGTAGAGACCTGGCGTTGATTTGAAAGAGCTACTTTGCTGCATATTGGAATTCACAGGAAGGATGACGTGATTGTTTTTTGGATGGTAGAAGCAGGATAGTGGATCCTGCTCTCGTACTTCCCCTTATTTTCATACAAAGACCTATTCTCCCCTCCATATGTCTGTACAATGTCTTAGCTGCACGAGACTGTGAGCTGATGTGGCTTCTCCATAACAAGAACATTGACTGAAATCACACAGCACTCCTGCTTAGACAATGAAAGCCCATACCAGTGAGATAGCATGCAAAACTATGAATCAAGCGCCAAAATGTACAGCAATGCTTTCTAAAGCTAAAACAAACAAAAAGCACATGACTGATATTCCACAGATGTGTGAATGTAGGGTAATCTTTTATAGTATAAGCAAGCAGCTCCCAGATATTAAAAAAGTTCTACCACAAATGTTTGAATAAACATCTCTCTGCATATGGAGAACTCTGCCCCCCATTGGTGATTATGAGTAACAATGAAATGACTGACAGGGCAAATTATTTTACGTGAATTACATTAATTAATAATGCTTACTAATACCACTACTACTACTACTACTACTACTACTACTACTACTACTAATACTACTACTACTAATACCACTACTACTACTACTAATACCACTACTACTGCTACTACTACTACTACTACTACTAATACCACTATTACTACTACTGCTACTACTACTACTACTACTACTAATACCACTACTACTACTACTACTACTACTAATACCAATACTACTGCTACTACTACTACTACTGCTACTACTACTACTACTAATACTACTACTACTACTGCTACTAATACCACTACTACTGCTACTATTGCTACTACTACTACTACTACTACTACTACTGCTACTACTACTACTACTACTACTACTGCTACTACTACTACTACTACTGCTACTACTACTACTACTACTACTACTACTGCTGCTACTACTACTAATAATAATAATTACATATCTTTTTAAAATCTTCTCCTGTGAACAGGCTGCTGTCCATTCCTCTCACATGCACACACATGGAGAGATCAGCAGCAGGGCAGCACACAGGCTGTGGTCAGTGAGGCAGAAGATCTGGCTCCCAGTCTCTACTGATCTGGTGCATAACACTTGACCCATCCAGTTGACCTTGGCCTTTTCCCTTCACATCCAATTAACGTCATTTTAGTGCTGAGAAAATGTTCAGGGTTCAGCTGCTATATCTCACACTCAAGGCCTGAACATGGAACATAAAAAGTGAGGTGGAACCTCATCCGGCATTTAGACACAAAACCAAAATATTCTGCTGTTCAGAAAACAGCGATAAAACTCACAAATGGCCAGTGAGTTTCCCGAGATGTGTTTCTCTTTAGAAACATGGCATAAAACAAGCAGGCCCTTTACCCCATTTGGGTTTTAGAACAGGGTCAGAAAAGAAGAACTTCCAGAATTACTCACAATGAGAGTCCTCAACGTTACAATCAAGGGACGTGCAAATCTTTGCCCCAGGCAGCGGAGAGGATAATTGGGTTCTTAGTACACTGAAGTACCTTTGGAAAAAATATGTTGTACTCTAGGACTGTTTTTGTGCCCTTTCTGTGACCTTTTTATCCATTGTTCTGCACTCTTTTTCCCATGGCAAAATGAAGGACCAAGTCCGCATACCTACCCTGTACTTTTATTTTGAGATAACTCGAAAACAGTGTCACCCTTTATCGTCACCCTGTTTTTCCTGCCTCGGCTCCAACTGTCAATATTTTCCTGCCTAGGCTCCAACTGTCAATATGGGGCATTGGTTATGTCTTCAGATTAATGCCACTTAGAATGCAATCATTCTGTTGTGTCGGTTTAAAGTCTCAAGTCTAACTTCAGTAACGTGATATGTATATTTAAATAATTTGCAAGGAATAGCAAGTATATAACATAAATAACTGAGTTAATCCTGCAATTAACTCCAATTTAAAATAAATCTATGAGATCTCTTTATGCAGCAAGTGGAAGGACATATGTATGTGACAAAGTAAGGGCATCAAAAACAAACATATATATCGTGGGATTTTAAGAGCGTGACACGGGAAGTCATTGTTGACAGCTCAAAGCCATTTGAGGTGCAAAGTCTCCCATGTAGACAAGAATAAGAGTCATGTTGGCACATTTGGGAACGTGTCAAAGCTGTCAGGTCCAGCCAGCCTTTCTGAGACTGAGGTTAAGTACTGAACCCTGGGATGTACACTTCTGGGGGATATATTACAGAGCAGGGATGCTGAGTTAGCTGGATAACCGCACTAAGTAAAACCCGGAACCCTCCCAAATCTGGAACATGGACTGAAGTAAAAAGTACTGTTCCTGCTTCATAGTTTGGAGACGTTCTCAGGAAGATAAGTAGTGACAAAAATTGTGAATAACAACAACAATAATAATAATAATAATAATAATAATAATAATAATAATAATAATAATAATTTAGAAATGTCATCATAAAGGTTATGTTGTACATTTACACTGTCTAATAAACTTTTCAATTCAATTCAATTCAATTCAATTAAATAAACTTTATTCATCCCTGAGGGGCAATTGGTTGCTGGGCATACGGAGGTCAACACCAAGAGAGTAGAAAGGGACATACAGTACATACACAATGTACCTAACAGCACACACAACTACAGCAACAGTAGAAAGGGACATACAGTACATACACAATGTACCTAACAGCACACACAACTACAGCAACAGTAGAAAGGGACATACAGTACATACACAATGTACCTAACAGCACACACAACTACAGCAACAGTAGAAAGGGACATACAGTACATACACAATGTACCTAACAGCACACACAACTACAGCAACAGTAGAAAGGGACATACAGTACATACACAATGTACCTAACAGCACATACAACTACAGCAACAGTAGAAAGGGACATACAGTACATACACAATGTACCTAACAGCACACACAACTACAGCAACAGTAGAAAGGGACATACAGTACATACACAATGTACCTAACAGCACACACAACTACAGCAACAGTAGAAAGGGACATACAGTACATACACAATGTACCTAACAGCACACACAACTACAGCAACAGTAGAAAGGGACATACAGTACATACACAATGTACCTAACAGCACACACAACTACAGCAACAGTAGAAAGGGACATGCAGTACATACACAATGTACCTAACAGCACACACAACTACAGCAACAGTAGAAAGGGACATACAGTACATACACAATGTACCTAACAGCAAACACAACTACAGCAACAGTAGAAAGGGACATACAGTACATACACAATGTACCTAACAGCACACACAACTACAGCAACAGTAGAAAGGGACATACAGTACATACACAATGTACCTAACAGCACACACAACTACAGCAACAGTAGAAAGGGACATACAGTACATACACAATGTACCTAACAGCACACACAACTACAGCAACAGTAGAAAGGGACATACAGTACATACACAATGTACCTAACAGCACACACAACTACAGCAACAGTAGAAAGGGACATGCAGTACATACACAATGTACCTAACAGCACACACAACTACAGCAACAGTAGAAAGGGACATACAGTACATACACAATGTACCTAACAGCACACACAACTACAGCAACAGTAGAAAGGGGCATGCAGTACATACACAATGTACCTAACAGAAAACACAACTACAGCAACAGTAGAAAGGGACATACAGTACATACACAATGTACCTAACAGCACACACAACTACAGCAACAGTAGAAAGGGACATACAGTACATACACAATGTACCTAACAGCACACACAACTACAGCAACAGTAGAAAGGGGCATGCAGTACATACACAATGTACCTAACAGCACACACAACTACAGCAACAGTAGAAAGGGACATACAGTACATACACAATGTACCTAACAGCACACACAACTACAGCAACAGTAGAAAGGGGCATGCAGTACATACACAATGTACCTAACAGCACACACAACTACAGCAACAGTAGAAAGGGACATACAGTACATACACAATGTACCTAACAGCACACACAACTACAGCAACAGTAGAAAGGGGCATGCAGTACATACACAATGTACCTAACAGAAAACACAACTACAGCAACAGCAATAACACAAATAAAGAATAAAAAATTAAAAAAATTAAATAAGTGCAAAAAGTACAAAAAAACTTGAATCATCGTATCCTGAGAAGGTTCGGCAGGACGGCCCACGGTCGACACGGCGTGTTTGATTGCGAATATAAAGTCGCGTCAGATGCGCGCTTCAATGTTCAAACTCTGAGCACGATTCCATTAAGAAGAAATGCAGTGCTGGGGAATCTGGTGTCGAATCAATAATGGCTTCCACTTGTACATGTCCCTCAGATCAGATCAGCTCAGTCATTTCCGTGCCCTGAATACTTGAGGACAATTCTCTTCCACAAGAATGTGTTAAACACGTTAATAACAGCGAGAGCTGTTATAATCTTACACGGCTTGTTTTTTAAAGGTGAAAGTACACATTCATATATGCACAAAAAAATAAAAAATAAATAAAAGTTTCATTCAGTACTAATGACACAATTATGTTAACAGATACCTGAAATATACATCTATAAATAACAGTGAAAAACATTTAACAACTCATGCTTATTAGAAGCATACTTTTGAAACTGTTTGACATATTGGAACACATTGCGATAATTAATTCAATGTGAAATGTTATTTTAAGATATTTTAGCTCTTACATTTGGACAAGACGCACTGCTCGTAATGAAACATCTAATTAACTGTGGGTAACCTGTATAAAACATGCACATATTCCACAGCGTATGGTTCTCATATTAATTGGGGATGGCAGTTTAGTGCAATGGGTAAAGAGCAGGGTCTGTAACTCTAAAATTGTTGGTTCGATTCTGTAAATATTCAGATGTATAAATGGATTATAGGTGAAAAACTGTAACCTCTCTCAGTTCTTTTGGTTATACGAATCTAAGGTAATATGAAACTTCCTTTAATGAGAAGGCCCTTCCTGTGCGTTATCCATAAGACACACCCACGCTCACCAGCCAATCAGAATCCAGAATTTGTCCAAGCTGTGGTATAAATATGTATAGACTGGGAAAGTCGCATGGAATGCAATGTGTTAGATGGTGATTATGGAACGTCTCATTGTATTATAATGCTGTACTAATGGCAGACCACCATGTAGTTCAGCCCTGAATTAAAAGTCATAGCATTCGACATACGCAGTCACAAGCATTGCATTCAGACATGCTAATGATCTCCGCTATGATCCATAACATCCTCATACTCCCCCCCGCCCCCATCACATCCAAATAATATTTAATATCACTG
>CM040403.1:128127827-128167827 GCA_022702515.1 Ilyophis sp. 1 JC-2022
AGTGACCCTATGACTGCACTGTTTCACAGTAAAGCATTTTTACATCTGAAACACGAGACAAATCGTGTATTTGATCATGTAAATAATTGGACTATAAGTGGCGCATTAGTATGTTTTCATTCAGTATACAATATGTTCAGTATGTTCCGTTTATATGCTTCAAAGAACAGGTTCAAGAACGTGTCGAGTTGCTGTATTTTGTTGCATCCTGTTGCATTTTCACTCTTTATAAGCCGTGTTGAAAAAGAGAAGGACAGTGCCGCTTCTCGGCATTGTGAAGAAGCTGTACGGTGAAGAGCTCAGACAGTACATTACATTACATTACATTATAGACATTTAGCAGACGCTCTTATCCAGAGCGACGTACATAGTGCATTTTCAAACTAGGAACAAGAACGTTTAAAAACAACCCTAAAAAGGCAAATATGAATCTAAGTACTAGGCGCAGTCAGTATGATTGGGGTGTTTTTTTTTTTTTTTTTTTTTTTTTTGGGGGGGGAATTACACAACATTAATAACAATAGTCACAGGGAGGTAGGGAGGGGTGGAGAGAGGTGCAGCTTGAAGAGGTGAGTCTTCAATCTGCGCTTGAAGGCAGTCAGACTTTCTGCTGTTCTGACCTCCACGGGGAGCTCATTCCACCACCGTGGGGCCAGGACAGACAGACGTCGAGACCGGGTGCTAGCATGAAGAGGGGGGGGTACCAGTCGTCCTGAGGAGGCGGAGCGCAGGGATCTGGCAGGTGTGTAGGGTCTGATTAGTTTTTGGAGGTATGGGGGGGCAGAACCTCGGACTGCCTGGAAGGCGAGCACCAATGTTTTGAATTTGATGCGAGCCATCACCGGTAGCCAGTGGAGGTCAATGAGCAGGGGGGTGACATGGGAGTGTCGGGGGAGGTTAAAGACCAGGCGCGCTGCTGCGTTCTGGATAAGCTGAAGGGGTCTAATGGCCGATGCTGGCAGGCCAGCCAGGAGAGAGTTGCAATAGTCCAGGCGAGACAGCACCATTGCTTGGACCAGGAGCTGGGTTGAGTGGGTGGTGAGGAAGGGGCGGATTCTCCTGATGTTGTACAGGAAGAACCTGCATGCCCGGGTTACCGCTGCGATGTTCTCGGAGAGGGACAGCCTGTTGTCCATCACGACTCCGAGGTTCCTGGCACAGGGCGTTGGGGTCAGTGGAGTGTCCCCTAGGGAAATAGAGAGATTGAGAGGAGGAGAGGTTAAAGCAGGAATGTAGATGAGCTCAGTCTTGCCAGGATTGAGCTTGAGATGGCGGTTGTCCATCCAGCTCTGGATGTCGCTCAGGCAAGCGGAGACGCGGGCTGATACCTGAGTGTCAGAGGGTGAGAAGGAGAGAAAGAGTTGAGTATCGTCAGCGTAGCAGTGGTAAGAAAGACCATGAGCAGTGATAACAGGGCCAAGGGATTTGGTGTAGATGGAGAAAAGGAGGGGACCAAGGACTGAGCCCTGGGGGACTCCTGTGGTAAGGGGACGGGGTGCCGATACTTTACCAGCCCAGGCAACCTGGGAGGAGCGTTCCGAGAGGTAGGACTCAATCCAGGCCAGGGCCGAGCCGCGGATCCCCGCTGCAGACAGGGACGACAGGAGGATGGAGTGATCTACGGTGTCGAAGGCGGCAGAGAGGTCTAGAAGTATTAGCACAGAGGAGAGGGAGGCTGCCCGAGCTGCATGAAGCATCTCGCTGACGGAGAGGAGTGCGGTCTCCGTTGAGTGGCCGGGTTTGAAGCCGGACTGGAGGGGGTCTAGCAGGTTGTTCTGGGTGAGGAAAGACGACAGTTGGTTAGAAACAGCGCGTTCGATAGTTTTGGAAAGAAAAGAAAGAAGGGATACCGGTCTGTAGTTTTGGATGTTGGAGGGGTCCAGCGTAGGTTTTTTCAGGATCGGGGTGATGTGGGCTCTTTTGAAGGATGAGGGGAAACAGCCAGAGGTCAGGGAGGAGTTCACCAGGGAGGTCACAAACGGGAGGATATCTGGGGTGATTGCCTGGAGGAGAGATGAAGGGATAGGGTCGAGGGCACAAGTAGTGGGGCGATGGGAGAGTAGGAGATGGGACACATCAGTCTGAGAAAGGGGGGAAAAGGTGGAGAGGCAGGGGGGGGACACAGAAGGGGTAGAGAGAGAAAGAGAGTGGGAAACAGTGTCTGTGAGGGGAGGGGGAGTGGGGCTGAAGGAGCTGCGGATGTCTGCGATCTTCTCATCGAAGGAATCTGCAAAGTCGTCTGCAGTGAACGAGGAGTGAGGAGCAGGAGGGGGTTTGCTGAGGAGGGAGGAGAAGATAGAGAACAGTTGACGGGGGTTAGAACTGTGTTTGCAAATTTTTGTGTGATAGTAGGATACCTTGGCGGCGGTGACTGCTGTAGAGAACGCCGCTAGGAGAGTCTGGTAGGAAGAGAGGTCTGATGCGTCTCTGGATTTTCTCCACATCCTCTCAGCTGCGCGGAGACCGGCCCTTGAGGTGCGCAGGGCGTCGGACATCCATGGGCAGGGAGGAGATGGGCGTGTGGGCCTAGAGACAAGAGGGCAGAGAGTGTTAAGTGATGTGGAGAGAGCTGTGAGCAGGGTGTCAGATGCAGAGTCGATAGAGAGTTGAGAGAAGGGTTTGAGAGGGGGGAGGGAAGAAGTGACACAGGGAGCAAGAGAGGAGGGCGAGAGGGAGCAGAGGTTACGGCGGACAGAGACAGTGGGGGTGTGGGGAGGAGAGGGACGGTGTGGAACAAGTGGAAGAGAGAAGGAAATGAAGTGATGATCAGAGGTATGCAGAGGGGTAACAGTGAGATCAGAGCAGGGGCTGTTCCTCTGGAAGACCAGGTCTAGGAGGTTGCCAGCCTTGTGGGTGGGGGGGAGGGTTGGAGGGTGAGGTCAAAGGAGCGGAGAAGTGGTAGGAAGGCTGCAGACTGGGAGGCATCTAGATGGATGTTGAAGTCTCCCAGGAGGATCAGCGGGATGCCGTCCTCTGGGAAAAAACCGATCAGGGTGGCAAGCTCGTCGAGGAAGCACCCCAGGGGACCTGGAGGGCGGTAAACAACTATAATGTACAGGTTAATAGGGTGGTTGATAAACACAGAGTGGTATTCAAAGCTTGTAATGGATAGATCAGAGAGGGGGAAAACAGAGAAAGACCATGAGGGGGAGAGTAGCAAACCAGTACCACCTCCGCGACCAGACGGCCGGGGGGTGTGAGAGAAGGAAAAGGAGGAGGAGAGGGCAGCGGGAGTTGCCGTGTTGTCTGGCGTGATCCAGGTTTCAGTGAGGGCGAGAAACTGGAGAGACAGGAAGGAGGCATAGCCGGAGATGAAGTCTGCTTTCCGTGTGGCAGACTGGCAGTTCCAGAGCCCCCCTGCGACGGTGAAGTTCTCGCAGGGAGTCGGTGAGGGGTAGCGGAGGTTGGAAGGGTTGCGTCGCCGTGAAGAGCCACGTCGTTGGAAGCGGGTTCTGAATGGAAGAGAGCAGACGGGGATGGGGAGAACACACATGGAAAACACACACAAACTGGGACGGAGCGACACTTGTGTCGCTCAGACACAAGTCTTTTTGAAGTGCACACAGCTGATTGCAGAAGACTAACAGCTGAGAGACACTTCGCGAGCAGGATCAATTATTATTTCCTATCAAAAAGCACAATACTCCGGAACTATCAGTTTATCCGATCTAACGAGCTGAAAAAGCCAATCGCAGAACAAACACAACCTAGTAATGCAATTGCTTTGATCAGTGTTCAATCAGGTCAGTTAAAACCACGCAAACAGCAAACAGCCTATAGAACACTTAAAATCAGTGTTTCAACGAGTTCTAATTAAAACCACGCAATCAGCAGACAGCGGCAAAAGCACTTAAAATCAATACAACCTTACGCGGGACGGTTCAAAACAGGTCTTGCTCTACAGGAAGAAATATGCATTCACAGCTTCTCGGCATTGTGAAGAAGCGGTAGGGTGAAGAGCTCGGACAGTGCAGCTTCTCGGCATTGTGAAGAAGCGGTAGGGTGAAGAGCTCGGACAGTGCAGCTTCTCGGCATTGTGAAGAAGCGGTAGGGTGAAGAGCTCAGACAGTGCAGCTTCTCGGCATTGTGAAGAAGCTGTAGGGTGAAGAGCTCGGACAGTGCAGCTTCTCGGCATTGTGAAGAAGCTGTAGGGTGAAGAGCTCGGACAGTGCAGCTTCTCGGCATTGTGAAGAAGCGGTAGGGTGAAGAGCTCGGACAGTACAGCTTCTCTGCATTGTGAAGAAGCTGTAGGGTGAAGAGCTCAGACAGTACAGCTTCTTGGCATTGTGTAGAAGCTGTAGGGTGAAGAGCTTGGACAGTGCAGCTTCTCGGCATTGTGAAGAAGCTGTAGGGTGAAGAGCTCAGACAGTACAGCTTCTCGGCATTGTGAAGAAGCGGTAGGGTGAAGAGCTCGGACAGTGCAGCTTCTCGGCATTGTGAAGAAGCTGTACGGTGAAGAGCTCGGACAGTGCAGCTTCTCGGCATTGTGAAGAAGCTGTAGGGTGAAGAGCTCGGACAGTACAGCTTCTCGGCATTGTGAAGAAGCTGTAGGGTGAAGAGCTCGGACAGTGCAGCTTCTCGGCATTGTGAAGAAGCTGTACGGTGAAGAGCTCGGACAGTGCAGCTTCTCGGCATTGTGAAGAAGCTGTACGGTGAAGAGCTCGGACAGTACAGCTTCTCGGCATTGTGAAGAAGCTGTAGGGTGAAGAGCTCGGACAGTGCAGCTTCTCGGCATTGTGAAGAAGCTGTACGGTGAAGCGCTTGGACAGGCAGCGAGATGCAGTGGCGGTCATTGTTTCTGCAGGGACGAAGCTGAGGTGTTGCATTACATGTATATATCATATGCGTTAGAGTTGGCTTTAATTCAGCGGCAGGGAACAGATGCTGACTCTCTTAATACAGCAGGAGGCATGGGCCCAGCCCGGTGGGTCAGTGTGAATCAGATCAGACATGAGCAATCTTCAGCTTTGCCGGGTCTGTCTGTCTGTATCTCTCTCTCTTGCTCTCTGTTTAATTCAAGTTAATTTTAGTGCTTTATTATAATGTCATTCAATAGGCTAATATTGCTAAAGCATAAACAACAACACAATAGTTTTTTTAGTTAAATCTTGTCATGTTATATCAATTTTGCCTGTATACAATCAGCATTTGAAATCACAGAGGCAGGTTTAGGTGATAGGTAAATCACAGAGGCAGGTTTAGGTGATAGGTAAATCACAGAGGCAGGTTTAGGTGATAGGTAAATCACAAAGGCAGGTTTAGGGAATAGGTAAATCACAAAGGCAGGTTTAGGGAATAGGTAAATCACAGAGGCAGGTTTAGGTGATAGGTAAATCACTTTCAGAGGCAGGTTTAAGTGATATGTAAATCACAGAGGCAGGTTTAGGTGATAGGTAAATCACAGAGGCAGGTTTAGGGAATAGGTAAATCACAAAGGCAGGTTCAGGGGATAGGTAAATCACAAAGGCAGGTTTAGGGAATAGGTAAATCACAGAGGCAGGTTTAGGTGATAGGTAAATCACAGAGGCAGGTTTAGGTGATAGGTAAATCACAAAGGCAGGTTTAGGGAATAGGTAAATCACAGAGGCAGGTTTAGGGAATAGGTAAATCACAGAGGCAGGTTTAGGGAATAGGTAAATCACAGAGGCAGGTTTAGGTGATAGGTAAATCACAAAGGCAGGTTTAGGGAATAGGTAAATCACAGAGGCAGGTTTAGGGAATAGGTAAATCACAGAGGCAGGTTTAGGGAATAGGTAAATCACAGAGGCAGGTTTAGGGAATAGGTAAATCACAGAGGCAGGTTTAGGGAATAGGTAAATCACAGAGGCAGGTTTAGGGAATAGGTAAATCACAAAGGCAGGTTTAGGGAATAGGTAAATCACAGAGGCAGGTTTAGGTGATAGGTAAATCACAGAGGCAGGTTTAGGTGATAGGTAAATCACAGAGGCAGGTTTAGGTGATAGGTAAATCACAGAGGCAGGTTTAGGTGATAGGTAAATCACAGAGGCAGGTTTAGGTGATAGGTAAATCACAGAGGCAGGTTTAGGTGATAGGTAAATCACAAAGGCAGGTTTAGGTGATAGGTAAATCACAGAGGCAGGTTTAGGGAATAGGTAAATCACAAAGGCAGGTTTAGGGAATAGGTAAATCACAGAGGCAGGTTTAGGTGATAGGTAAATCACTTTCAGAGGCAGGTTTAAGTGATATGTAAATCACAGAGGCAGGTTTAGGTGATAGGTAAATCACTTTCTTTGGATTTGTAAGATTTCTGACTTTCTTTTTGTTAGATTTCTGAATTTGTCAATTGTTATTTAAAGGTTGTTCATGAGATTGAATCGCTCTCTCTCTCTCTCTCTCTCTCTCTCTCTCTCTCTCTCTCTCTCTCGCATTGCATGCTGGGGGTTAGGGAAGTGGGTTGGTGTGTGGGAGACACTAGAGCTTGGTGAGTTTTCTTGTTTTTTTTTGTTTGTTTTTTTCCTTCTTTTTCCCCTTTGTTTGGATTTTCGTTTTCTTTGCATGAATTGGTACATTCATTTTGTAGTAGTCTACGTTTTATTCGCATTGATTATTAAGAGTTAGTAGATAGTTTGTAGGTAGGGATGGCGTCTGAGGAAGAGACGTCGTCCCTAACACTCCGTCATGGCTTCAGGTGTGTACCTGAGCCGAATGTTACGGTGGAAGATGTTTTGCTTGCGGTGGGCGAGCGAGTGAAGCCTTGTGATATCATGTCGGCTTCACGTATGAATAAAGCGGTTGTTGTCTTCTTGAAGGAAGAAAAATTAGTTAATAGTATGATTGAAACAGGGATTATTATCAATGAAATGTTTATACAAGTGACGCCATTATTTTCGCCCTCAGTCAGAGTAACAATTTCGAATGTGCCGCCTTTCATCCCAAATGACGTTATACAACGCGAGTTGTTACGCTTTGGTAAGTTTGCCAGCTCATTTAGAATGATTTCTCTGGGATGTAAAAACCCCACACTCAAACATGTGATGTCTTTTAGACGCCAAGTGTTCATGTTTTTAGACTCACCGGCACACACACTGGATATTTCGTTGCGTGTTAAACACGAAAATAAGACTTACATGATTTATGCGACCTCGGGTAGTCCCCGTTGTTTTTTATGTGGTGATTTTGGCCATATCAGAGTCCAATGTCCTAAACAAACAGCAGAAAACACCACGCCCGGACCGGCTAGGGATGTTTCTCAACCTGCCACTGACGGAGAGGGCAGCCTTGCTCAGGCAGAGCAGAATGTGCCCGCAAACTCACAGGTAGTTGCTGAGTCCAGCGGGACTGGGAACTCAAGAGCGGCAGAATCCATACGATTGCCGTTGAGCTCTGTGCAGTCAGCGGAAAGTTTAGCTGAGTTACAATCAGAAAGTACAGCGAAAAAAAGAAAGTTGCCGGTCGAGGATACGGAGTCAACCAGTAATGTTGAGGCAGCCGTAGCGACTGCGGCAGATCAGTCGCATGTTAAAGGTGGTGATACACCGATAGATAGACAGAAAGAAGCAGTAGAGCCTGTAGCTAACGACCCGATGACAAGCACGGGTGCGGAAGAACAACTCGCTGGACATGACAGCGGTGAGATTGATACAAACTCGCAAGTAGTTGTAGAATTTAATGAAGAGGATATGAGTGAATGCGAGTCATTAGCAGATATACAGTTAACTCAAGATGACGTGGCTACAGATCCATCCATCTATTCTTTAAAAGAATTGAACGTTTTCTTAGATGAGACGTACAGGAGGCCCGGAGTGGATCTATCAGATTTCTTTCCGGATAGGGAAAAGTTCATTCGGTCAGTGTCCACACTCCAAAAAGCCGTTGGGTATGATGAACTGAGCAAACGAAAGCGTTTTCGTCTGAGTAAATATGTAACGATGATTAGGCATGGTCGAACTGGTGGTAAAAAATCGTTGGTGAAAAAGAATAATAAATCAAAATGATTGTACATCACGTGGTGTCTTTTTTGCTATTTCACTTAACTCTGGCTGTCCTGGTTAATTCTTCTTTTTCTAATCTCATGGAAAATTTAAGGGTGGGATCTCTAAATATCAATGGAGGGAGGGATAGGGTTAAAAGGGCCAGCATTTTAGAGGTAATAGAACAAAAAAACCTGAATGTAATTTTTCTCCAAGAAACGCACACAGATCTTAACAATGAAGTTGAGTGGACAATGTGGTGGAAAGGGCAGTGTGTGCTTAGCCACGGGACAAATTTTAGTGCTGGGGTGGCTGTTATGTTTTCTCCTAGTCTTAATTTGAACATTTTATCTACAAAAGAGATAGTAAAGGGCCGAGCCGTGATGGTAGAAGTGAATATTGAGGGGAAGGTTTTCTTTTTTATCAATGTTTACGCTCCAAATACTGGTCAGGAAAGACTACAGTTTTTTAACAATTTGAAGGGTGTGCTGCGTCAGTGCAGTAGGGAGGGAGTTTTTATAATAGGAGGAGATTGGAACTGTACTGTAGACTTTACAGTTGACCGCACTGGAGAAGAACCTCACCCTCCATCTGCGGTCTGTCTGTCAAGGCTATTGACAGAATTTGATCTCAAAGATGTTTGGAGAACCAAACATAACATGGATCGACAGTACACATGGCTTAAAGTATCTGGTAATGTTTTAAGTGCTGCAAGACTAGATAGATTTTATGCATCTAATACTTTTAGCAACAGAATTTTGGAATGTGTGATTACACCTGTGGGTTTTACTGATCACCACCTAGTGGTTTTAAATTTAAGGGTTGCACGTCTGCTCCAAGAAGTAAGACATATTGGCATTTTAATACAAAATTATTGAAAGATGTCTCCTTTTGTGAACAGTTTGAAAGGTTTTGGGAACGATGGCAGAGAGAGAAAAACACCTTTGAAAATTTAAGGCAATGGTGGGAGGTTGGGAAAACCCAAGTGAAGATTTTCTGTCAGCAATATACTGGATTTTCTACTGCAAGGGTGAGGGGTGTAGTGAAAGCACTTGAGGAGGACATTACGGCTATGGAAAAGAGGATGCTCCAGGAAAATGACCATGGCCTGGACAGAGCGCTCCAGGAGAGGAAACAGGAGCTGGCTGTTTTCCTTAATGAGAGGGTTAAAGGGGCATTGGTCAGGTCACGGTTTTGCAGTATTAAAGATATGGATGCCCCTAGTGCGTTCTTTTTTAATCTTGAAAGAACCCATGCAAAAGCCAAGCAAATGGTCTCCCTACGTCGGCCGGACAGAAGCCTTACAACAGACAGCGGGGAGATGCGTCGGCTAGCGGTGGATTTTTATTCTGAACTATACAGCGCAGAGGACTGTGACCAAGAGTGCACCACTCAGCTCCTGCAAGGGCTACCACAGCTTAGACCAGAGCAAAAAAAAGAACTGGATTCTAAAATTACGATGCAGGAACTCACTACTGCCGTTCAGCAGCTTTCTTCAGGGCGAGCCCCCGGACTGGATGGGATACCATCAGACTTTTATAAGCACTTTTGGCATTGTGTGGGTGGGGATCTTCTTAAAGTGTTCTGTGAGTCATTTAAGGAGGGTTTTTTGCCAGTATCCTGTCGGCGCGCTGTGTTGACTTTGTTACCCAAGAAAGGGGACCTTTGTCTTTTAAAAAATTGGAGACCTGTATCCCTTTTATGCACAGATTACAAGATCTTGTCCAAGTGTCTTTCAAATCGGTTAAAGACTCATCTTGCTTTCTTGATACACACAGACCAGTCATACTGCATCCCGCAACGGTCCATTATGGATAATTTATTCCTCATAAGAGATACATTGGACTTATGTACAGTGTCAAATTGTGGCATTGGCCTCATTTCATTAGACCAGGAGAAAGCTTTTGATCGAGTTGATCACGACTACCTTTTTAAAACACTAAGGGCCTTTGGGTTTGGGAACGGGTTCTTAGCGTGGCTGAGTCTGTTATATGCAGAGGCCTCATGCCTGTTAAAGGTGGGGGGGGACTAAGCCGGCCGTTTTCTGTGCATAGGGGTATCAGGCAGGGATGTCCACTATCTGGGCAACTCTACGCATTAGCAATAGAACCACTGCTATCTTGTTTAAGGGCAAGACTGACCGGTTTTCAGTTGACAGAGGGTGCACTGCGTCCAGGTGTGGTGTTGTCTGCCTACGCAGATGATGTCACAGTCTTTATTAATAACCGTAATGATGTTCAAATTCTGGAAGATAGCTTAAATCTATACCAAAAGTCTGCTTCGGCTAAGGTGAATTGGGGCAAAACAGAGGCATTGTGGGCAGGGAAGTGGCAGACAGGGAAGGTGCCACCATTACCGGGTGGCTTACAGTGGGGCAGGAATGGTTTTAAAGTATTGGGTGTTTATTTAGGCTCTTCTGACTTTCAAGAAAAGAACTGGGAGGGGATAGAGGAGAAGGTGAGTGCCCGATTGTCTAAATGGCATTGGCTGCTACCCCAGCTGTCCTACAGGGGGAGGGTTCTGGTTGCCAATAACTTAGTCGCCTCAGCCCTGTGGCACCGGCTGGTAGTACTGCAGCCTCCGCGGAGTGTGCTGCAAGCTGTTCAGAGACAACTAATAAATTTTTTCTGGTCTGGTCAACACTGGATACGGGCGGCAGCAGTGCACTTGCCTGTGCAGGAAGGTGGGCAAGGACTCATCGACATAACTGCTAGAGTGGCTGCTTTCCGGTTGCAGTCAGCACAGAGGCTGCTGTATAGCAGTGACCACAGATGGACTGACACAGCCTGCGCTCTCCTGAGGAGGGCTGGTCGTTTGGGACTGGACAAGCACTTGTTCCTGATGCGACTGGAAGGGGTGGACCTCACAGGCCTGACTCCTTTTTATGAGTCAATGCTGCAAGCCTGGCATGTCTTCACAGTGGTCAGGAAAGTGGATGAAGGACCAGGAAGGTGGCTGTTTGAGGAGCCGCTGTTCCACAACCCCTTTCTGAAGGTTAAAACTTTAATGTCGTCCAGTTTACGCTCCTCTTTGGTGGATGTGAAGTGCGTGAAGCTGGGTCATCTGCTGAGGACTGAGGCTGCTGTACTGGCAGAGAGGACTGGCATCAGATCACTCCGCATAATGAACCAGGTGGTGGCAGAAGCCTTGGGATCACTTACGGGCTCTCAGAGAGAATTTGTGGTTGACAGAGCTGAGCAGTGGCTGGAGAGTGAGGGATACGTCCTCCCCTCTCTGGGTGTTACTGCTGCGGTGGGGGAATGGCAGGAGGATAGGTACTCCATTTTGTCCTTTAAGACTCCTGAACTAGGGGACTTCAGTGGTGTGGGGAAGAAGGCACTGTACACCATCTGTGTCAAAATTTTGCATGCAGAGAGGCTGGCGGAGATGAGGGCTACCAGGTGGGCTGAGTTTTTTGGCTCAGACCCTCCACCTAAAGGCAGTTGGAGGTCCCTGTATAAGCCTCCAATTGAAAAGCGGACGGCTGACCTCCAATGGAGGGTAATACATGGGGCGATAGCTACTAACAGACATGTGGCCCACTTAGATCCTAGCATTGGGGTTGGGTGTCCATTTTGCTTAGTTTTTGAAAGTCTTCAACATCTGTTTGTGCAGTGTCCAAGGCTGGGAGTTTTGATGGATCTACTCAAAAGATGGGTTTCCTCATTAGGGGTTATTTTTACAATTCAACTTTTTATAATGGGGCCTAAATACTCACTCAAGACAAGACCACAGTGTGTGCTTATTAATTATTTATGTGGCACAGCAAAACTGGCTATCTGGAAGACCAGGAAAAATTGTATTCGTGACATAGGCTCTGTGGACGTAAGAGAAATGTTTAAGGGTTTAGTGGCTGCCCGTTTGAGGGTAGAATACTCCTACTATAAACTGGTGGGGGACCTGATACAATTTGTGAATATTTGGGGACTGCAAAATATTTTGTGTTCAGTTGACGAGGAGGATGGTAGATTAGAAATTAATTTCTAATTTCTTTTTTTTTTTTTTTCTTTTTTATTATTTTTTATTATATTATTATTGAATTTTCATTTTGGTTGGTTGTAATAGGTTTATTAGTATTAAATTTGAGAGATAGTTAATGCATTGAAAAAATGACTGTCCAAATAAATGGCGATTTTAAATCTCTCTCTCTCTCTCTCTCTCTCTCTCTCTCTCTCTCTCTCTCTCTCTCTCTCTCTCTCTCTCTCTCTCTCTCTCTCTCTCTCTCTCTCTCTCTCTCTCTCTCTCTCTCTCTCTCTCTCTCTCTCTCTGCCCTCACACCTCTCCCAGCACTCCTCCGCAGGTTTTGGATGGTTTCAGGAGCTCTGAAGCCTGAGGCTGTACAGAAGGTTTTTCTGTCCAAAAGTGACCTTTTACAAAGGTGCACACGGACCTCGCAACAGCACACTTCCATTCAGGAGCCTGAACGATACCCCTGAACAAGCCCGAGTGCCTGAAGACCTGCCAGATCTCTGCCAAAAAACAAAACAGAACGTACAAAATGGGATGAAATATGAAAGATAAGCATTCTGCTCCCATTGGGCGTTAGCTAAATTTACTCGAACACAACTTAAAAACCGCAATCTCAAAAGACATTACATTATTGGCCAGGGGGTCAAATAGATTTTTTCAGCGAAACAAAATAATGGATTTTTTTTTCTCACAAAAAAAAAATACTAATGGTGAATGTGTGAACTGGTTTTTCATTATTTATAAAAAGAAAATGTCCTTCTGCCAAAATTTTAGTTTTGGGCTTGTTTCCACGGTTCCCAAATGCACATTGTGGCTGGATCAGCAAAACTGCATCTGACAGAAAATGAATCACAAGTCCAGGCCCACATTGTGAGGGGCCGGGTTCGGAGGACCAGACATGACTGTGAGGGGATTAGAAAGTTACCCACCAGGAGTGGGAACCACTAGAAGGGAGACGGGATGTCCACGAACGAAGCAGAGAAAATAACGAAACAGGAATAAAACTCCCGGCTTAGAGCCAAATAATAACGAACCAGAAAATTGGGCAAAAAGCTCACAGCAGTAGTAACAGAAAATTTTTAAATTTACCTTCAGCTCAATATACTACGAAAGAGCTTCAAAAGAGGCAAACGGAAACGAAGCAAAAAAAATAGCGACCCAGACACGTGGGCAAAAAGCTTGCAGACTCGAACAGTAGAAAGGGAAAAAAACTAAAACCTCCGACTCGATAAACTATAAACGAGTCCTAACAGGGAGGTAAAATGAGCTAAAAAAGGTCTAAAGGGCAAAAAGAAAAAAAATAGAACAGAGTGAATAAAAAGAAAGAACAGATCCAACAAAGTGCAAAACCATGACACACGTGGCAACCTCAGGAGTACTTCGTCCGACCAACATGGCAGCCATGGCAAACTGGAATTCAAACATTCAAAAACACAGGGTACTTATGTACTCATACGATTGATTCATGTTATGTGATATTATCAGAATTATTTAGACTGAGTAGCATGAGTATTAATAGATGTGATCCATTAGTTGTGTTTCAGTATGTGAATCAAATAACACTTATCAGTATCATTTGTGCGCTTTAAGAACTTTGTATGTGTCTGCCGTGATTTGAGTTAAATGAGGACTTTCTCTCTTTACATGCAACATGTGTAACATATACATGACCTTTCTACCTGGGGACTGGTGTTGGTGTAGGAATCTAGCCTCGGGCTACAAAAACATACTGGAATGCATCAGATTTTTTCCTCTGTCTTCAAAAAATAAACAAATCTAAATGTATTTATATATATATCGCATTTTGCTAACATTTGTCACAAGATGCTTCACAGTAAATCCTGGCCTAAAACCCAACAAGAGCCACAGCCTAGGGCGACGGGAAAAACTCACTGGGTGAGACAGATAGATAGAAACCTTTGGAGGAAGCAGACTCAAGGAGGGAGCACATCCTCCTCTGGTCGGCTCAGGGTGTGGGTTTGGTGGGGCCCATCCTCCTCTGGTCGGCTCAGGGTGTGGGTTTGGTGGGGCCCATCCTCCTCTGGTCGGCTCAGGGTGTGGGTTTGGTGGGGCCCATCCTCCTCTGGTCGGCTCAGGGTGTGGGTTTGGTGGGGCCCATCCTCCTCTGGTCGGCTCAGGGTGTGGGTTTGGTGGGGCCCATCCTCCTCTGGTCGGCTCAGGGTGTGGGTTTGGTGGGGCCCATCCTCCTCTGGTCGGCTCAGGGTGTGGGTTTGGTGGGGCCCATCCTCCTCTGGTCGGCTCAGGGTGTGGGTTTGGTGGGGCCCATCCTCCTCTGGTCGGCTCAGGGTGTGGGTTTGGTGGGGCCCATCCTCCTCTGGTCGGCTGGACAGCAGAGCTGGGAGAGTGGGAGGGGAGTTGGGGAGGCCAGACAGCAGAGCTGGGGGAGTCCAAACGACAGCCTTATAACATCCTTATCAGGATTTGAGGCAATTGCCACGTCGGCAGTATGGGAGAGAAGTTAGGCAGTTAGGGAAGTGCAATAGAGCAACTGGGACACTAATTTGGGATTAAACAAGTGGCCTCTCCATTAGTAATCTATAGGTGCGTAGATACTAAAACAGGGATTGAGAACCCATGAAGTCACAAGAGGGAAACAACCCTACCCATTTTTAAAGAGCCAGCCCACACAAAGTTGGGTCCCAGTAAGAAAAGGATGCCACCCCCCAAATGCACACATACATACAAAAGCATTTCTGAATGTCTCCAAAAAAAATATTAGTAGAAATACCAAATGTTCGAGTAGCTCAGGGTCCTTTCTACTAATGTGATGCCAATATTCACAAAATGCTGTTGTAAGGTATAGACAGTTTTCTTTCTCCCAGGTAATTAACTGAACAATTAGTGCTACTGATTGGCCAGACTGTCTTCACACCTGAAGACAGAAAACCAGCAGGTCTCGGACCTCGAGGAGGGTGATTTGAATACCAGGGGCATAGACAATACTACACTGAGAGACCCCCAGAGGGAGCCTATATTTTAAGACTTAGCCATAGCTTTACTGAGTTAGCCTTAAAACTTAGCCATAGCTTAACTGACTTAGCCTTAAAACTTAACCATAGCTTTACTGACCTAGCCATAGCTTTACTGACTTAGCCATAGTTTTATTGACTTAGTCTTAAAACTTAGCCATAGCTTTACTGACTTAGCCAGTATACTTAGCCATATATTTACTGACTTAGCCATAGATTTACTGACTTAGCCTTAAGACTTAGCCATAGCTTTACTGTGTGAACTAGACTTATTGTTCATGTCTTTTCATAGCTTATACTTTATGACAGAATTGTACTTTATCTGACTTGTGCTTGTAATTGTTCCAAGGACCTATGGCATGAACTTATTGTATGTCTCTTTGAATGAAAGCATCTGCCAAATGAACATAATCTGATGTAATGTATCAGAATGCAAGGGTAGCATTGGACTTTGTTTATACTGACCCTGCTCACAGGAAATAACGAATTCTGCTCTATGGGGTGAAGTGGTGGGGAAGCTCTGTCGCAGTTCACTCCTGACTGCTTCGCTTTTCTGCTTCATAAATAAATTTAAAAAAACAAACAGTGCGGATGAACCAGTGCGCTGACCCTCGCTAGAACCCTGTACTGCTTTGTCGGAGCCCGCGTATGCAAATGATGTGCAGTAGGCCGGTGGTAAATCAGTTTAGGGTCAGCAGCACTATTACGAATTCATCCACTGAGATATGTACACTCTGCTTAACAAAAACAAAACAAACAGGAAAAAAGGGAAATATATCGGAATATCGGAAAAAGGGAGCAGAGAGAGAAATAGACAATCTTCTGCTCGGCCTTGTCTTTGTTCTCGCAAATCGTTGAGCGGAAGCTTTGTCCCAGGACCGTTAACAAGGCTGTAAACGATGTTATCCTGGGATCTAAGCTCAGTGTGCTAAATTAATTTGCGAACATTAGTGTATTAGAAATTCATATAGTTTCAGCTCAGCTGAAATTGCTTGATCAGTCTGGGCAGCGTACCAAAAGGGCCCAAAGGGCAGCAAACTCTGTCCATTTATGCATATGTGCTATTCATAAATCCAACACAGGCTGACATCATCTAAGCTTGTCATCCTTTAAGCCTCTTCTTCGTGCTAATTAAATTAGGGAATGTGCTTTTTAGGGAATGTGCCTCGCTCTCATTGTTGAGGGTAAAAAAAGGGGGACGTCTTTAAAAAAAATGGTCTCTTCATAAATATCACTTTATGAGGACAGCCTGCCATATTTCTCCTGTCTTCCTTTTGTGAGCGGCTCCAGTATCTCCACCGGCAACTAGACACAGACAGAGGAGCTGGGCATTGGAAGGGAGGAATTAATAGAGAGGGTGCAAAAGGAGGGAGAGAAAAGAGAGAGATAGAGAGAGAGAGAGAGAGAGAGAGAGAGAGAGAGAGAGAAAGAGAGAGAGAGAGAGAGAGAGAGAGAGAGAGAGAGAGAGAAAGAGATGCACAGTGCTGTAACGTTTCACCATCTGTGGGACAGTGATATTACTACAAAGAAAAAGAGAGAGAGAGAGAGAAAGAGAAAGAGAAAGAGAAAGACAGAGAGAAAGAGAGAGAGAGAGAGAGATCACTCTTATTTAATGTTATTTAGTGTTCATTTTATGGCTTTTGCAGAGTGTAAGGTTTTATTATTTTCCTTGTTCTGTTTGGTATCACTAAATTCAGAACATGCTTCGAGGACACAAAGTTATGCTCGCAATGGCAATAAAGAGGCTTGTAATTAGATTTGAGATATGACAGAGAGAGAGGTCGAAGGGCAAACACAGAATTTCCGCACCACAGACGAGATTAAAATGAGGATCTTTGTTTGCGCGAGCAGAGGGACGAGAACGGGGGAACGAGCATCCTGTGTCTCTCATAGTGAACGCCCGGGAGGTCACCGCGTTTCCACGGGCTGAACAGAAGGCTCATTGCGACATGCGTCCTTCATCACGGCCGCACACCCACGGTTACAGCGGGCTTCTCTGCCACAGGAAGAGTCTCGCAAACAACAGCACCCTTTTTGTCTTCCGGTGACCTCTCACCTTTCCACAGACGCGGGAATGCGTCAAAGCAATCCGCCGATGCGCTATACAGTACTTTTCCATCTTCAGATGTTTGAGTAGCAGTCTGGGGATGTGTGTGTGTGTGTGTGTGTGAAATTATATTTCTTTGTATTCATGACAGTGTAACAAAAAATGTAATTAATTGAATAATACGGAGAAATTTAAATGGTGGGTCATAAAGGCGCGTCAGAAAGTTCTGCTGCGTGGCGCTACGGTGGAACATTCTGAGAATGGAATCGAGAAAAAAGAGAGAGAGAGAAAAGGAAAACTATCCGCGGACGAGAGAGATGGGACGGGGACCACGCGAGAGTAATCTGATGTGGAGAAAGGGCCTTTGAGTGTAATCAATCTCTGAAAAAGCTTTTAATGGAATCAATGAAGAAAAGCGCGATTGATTCACACATATTCCACCTCCCATTTTTAGATATCATTTGGAACGTCAGAAACTCAGTGGCTGGGTGCAGAACGTTCGGCATAATAATATAGGTTAACCGCTCTTTGAATAAAACATCCCATTTGTAAAGGGGCCGACTTTTCTTTCTGTGGCTATTAAGCTCAGCGTTGGTCTGCGCATTCGTAAATCAAACCTCACTTTACCTCTTTCACAAAAGACATTGTGTCGCCAAGATATGCTATAGCAATTCATGTGCTAAAAATAAATGTAAAAAGCACAAAGCCACAATCATTCAATTTGTATGAACTATGCAAAATGAGGACGATGCATGCATTGGTATACCATAAATTGGACGCATCAGATATGTACATATATAATATATAACAAATCAGAAATATACTTTCAATAAGTGGCCTTCCGTGCCTGGCCAATGAATTCTGATATACGTTTTGCATTTTGCGTGACGGAAGGGGAATTCTTATTTATTAATGTGTTTATTTTTCTCTATCACTTTTAGCCATGCTAGTTTTGGATATAATGAGATCATGCTTCATGAATCCTGATTTGGTTGTAGAAGCTGATGAAATTGAGGTCATCTGTCTATATTTTCTAATGTCCCATTTCCTCTTGTGTAAAAAAAAACTCCATTTAGCTCGCTATTGATTTATGAGAGATAATGTTCAGGAATGACTTGGGGCATGTAGGCAACACGTGATTCACTGTTTCAGAGAAAAATAAACTAAATAGACAAGTATAACTATGAAAAAAAAAAACTTCTACACAAACAAGCTGATTCTTGTAACGTTCCGCTCCCTTCCTGTCCGTTCTCCATGTTTTTCCCTTTCCTCCCGTGTCATGTCGGATTCCCTGTGTCCGTGTTTTCCCCGTCGCTACAGGCTGGGCGTGCCCCTTCTGTCTGTTTCTCTCTGTTCCCCCACTTCAGGTTCAGCCTATCTCCTTTCCCCCTTTTTGCATGCATTCCGCACCAGTCAATTAGTCAATCACTCTTGGTTACATTCCTCACGCTTTCGTTATTGTTTTCAATTTCACTCCCTTACTTAAACCTCCCGCTGGCTGCTATTCGGCGCCAGTTCGTTAACGTACTTTGTGTGTATCCTGGTCTCCTGTTTTCTGGTACTATTCACTGAAGGCTCTGTTGTGGGTTTTTCCCTGTTAAACGCCTTGGTTCCTAGTCCAGTGTTTTGTAGTTATCCAGCCTGTAGCAGTTAAGTCTCCCTGTATGTGCTGCGGTACCCCTGCTACCAATTAACGTTGCCTGCGCAGTTGGGTGCTCTGCCTCCAGCCCAGTTCCTGTTGGACCCCCCGGTCCAGATCCCGTTCCCGTGATCCAGTTCCTGTTGGACCTCCCGGTCCAGATCCAGTCCGGTTCCGGTTCGGAACTCACCTCCTGTATCAAGTCCAGTTCCGGTTCGGAACACCCTTCGTTCCCGTGTTCCAGTTCCTGTTGGACCTCCCGGTCCAGATCCAGTCCAGTTCCGGTTCGGAACTCACCTCCTGTATCAAGTCCAGTTCCGGTTCGGAACAACCCTTCGTTCCCGCGATCCAGTTCCTGTTGGACCTCCCGGTCCAGATCCAGTCCAGTTCCGGTTCGGAACTCACCTCCGGTATCAAGTCCAGTTCCGGTTCGGAACAACCCTTCGTTCCCGTGATCCTGTTCCAGTGTGGACCTCCTGGTCCAGTACAAGTCCAGCTCCGGCTTGGAGCAGTTCGCTACAACCTCGATCCACTTTACTACTGTGTTAAACTTGTGTTCAGCTTGGGACTACCCCAAAGCTCCTAATAAATCCTCAGTTCTGTTCACCTGTCTCTTGGTCGTTGCATTTGGGTTCAGCCCGTGTTTGGTTCGTGACAGATTCTTATCTTATTGGTGTATAAGGGCGGCACGGTGGTGTCGTGGTTAGCACTGTCGCCTCGCAAAAAACAGGTTCCGGGTTCAAGTGGGTTTTATCAGAGTACTCCGGTTCCCTCCCACACCAAGGACCTGTATGTCAGGTGAGGCAAACCCCTGCCATTGCCCTTGACCAAGGCACTGGCCTCAGAACTGGAGTTGGTCCCCAGGCGCTGCACTGTGGCTGCCCAGTAGTTAGGATAAGTCAAACACAGACGACAAATTAGCCTACAATAAGGGGTCATAAGGGGTCAACTTAATTTAACATCCACATAAATAATCGCCACAAATAACATGTGGAAGCTTCATTCAATGGTTTTTTTTCAATTACATGGGTTTTCCAGGACCTAGAATCCAGGTCTCCAAATGGCATCCATCCATTATCTATCCCACCATGCATTGCAAGAGGCAGAGATACCCCCTGGATGCCAATTATTCACAGGTGCAAGACACACACCATTCACTCACACACATATCTATGAAACATTTAGAGTCTCCAATTAGCCTAACCTGCATTAATTGTGGGAGGAAACCCGGAAGAAACCCACGTGGAAACATGCAAACTCCACACAGAAAGGCCCTCGGACGGGATTCGAACCCAGGACCTTCACCCCGACGGTGCTATCCACTGCACCACTGTGCCACCTGCATGGCTCTTATGGAAATATGAATGCAGACTTGAGCACGTTGCATATGTCACTTCTCCTCCGCAGTGTAATGGGGTAGAGATGATGTGTTCATGTCTGTGACGGCGGCCCCCAGTCACCTTCCCGTCCAGACCGTTAGGAAATTGGCGTCGCTGGCCAGTTATCTCATGGCAAACATCACCGCTCCTGTTTGCTCAGGAATGTCGGAGTTCCCTGGAAGTTCAAACACTCTTCTTATCTCCTCAGGAAAACAACGCCCGTGTAGATCCTCCTCTATTCACCTTCTTCTTCTCACCTTTGCTCCACCACCTCCACTCTCCTCCTTTCCCCATCCCGCTTTTCCTCTCTCCCTCCCTTTTTTCCCTGTTCCTGGCCGGGATGAGTGCCCATGTACAGCCACTGTCCCTGGGAATGAGAATCAGCCTTCCCTGCAGAAGGCAACAGCACACATAACGTGGAGAAGAGAGGGAGCAGCAGTTAATAATTGCGGTGAACATTTGGAGATCGCTCTCAGTTCTTTTTTTACTTTAGATTTTTTGTTGCTGTTTCTTTTGATTTTTTGATAGAATACCATTGAGATTCCCGTCCATATGGTAGAGTGACATTCTTAAATCTGTGGAGGGTTGATCTCTGATTGAGGAGCAAGCACACACACACACACACACACACACACACACACACGCACGCACACACACACACACAAACACACACACACACACACACACACACACACGCACGAGCACTCTAACGCTTCCCGTTTCTCTTTTCTTCCCCCACATTATTCTTGTCACATCTCCTGGAATGTTCCGGCAGCCTATTTTATGATGATTGAAAGTCGGTCGGATGGGGTCTGCACAACAGACAAACTAGTGTCACTGAGCCAATACTGTGCTGCTGTTTCAGCTCCACTGCTTGATACTGACACTACTAATAATACACTGCCGGGCCAAAAGAAAAGTTGCACACTCTAATATTTTGTTGGACTGCCTTTAGCTTTGATTACGGTGCGCATTCCTCGTGGCATTGTTTCGACAACCTTATGCAACGTCACAACATTTATTTCCGTCCAGAGTTGCATTCATTTTTGGCCGAGATCTTGTATTGACGACGGGAGAGTCGAACCACTTCATAAAGTCTTCTCCAGCACATACCAAAGACTTTCAATGGGGTTAAGGTCAGGATAATTCCAAGGGCCATGACACCGACAGGGGCCTTCAAAAATATGGGTTGGTTTCAGCAATTGTGCAGGGATGGGGTAGCCTGCTACTACTAGTAATACTGCTGCTGCTTCTACTAGTATTAGCAGCAGTAGTTACTGAGCTGAAATTACTTCTTATGCTATACATTTGCCAATTCATCCATATTTTTATTGCTCTTACAGAAGGTATTACAGATGGTCAGCACTGTCAATATGTACATATAAAAAACATGATTCATTTTTTTAAGATGTTGAACAATTTCCTTCCTCTGAGACACTGCAAATGTAGGCAGATTCGAGTGAGTAAGAGCTGAAGGTAATGCAGTGTTAAAAGACCACAATGTCATCAGATTTCCACAGAATGGGAATTGTCACGTGGCGGACGCAGCGAAACGGATTTGTGTCGCCTTGCGGCGCGGCGTCCTTATCGTTGATCTGTCTCTCCGGCTCTCCGGTAACCTCCCTTTCTCTGTTCCGCCTTGTCTTCTGCGACATTACGCGGCGCTAATGTGTGTCTCTCAGCTTAAGTATAAACACAAACCTATTCAGTGCACTCTCTCTCTCTTTCTCTCCTTCTCTTTCTGTCTCACCCTAATCACAGGAAACGCCACTCCTATCTGATCTCCACAAATGCCACTCAGAAGGCCCACGAGCTATGCCTGCTTCCATCCAGCAGAACTCAAAGCCTCAGTCACGGGCGACAGCGTAACATAATGGTTGGAGAACTGGGCTTGTAACCAATGGCTGCAGCTATCAATTCCCATTTAGCACACTGCCGTTGTACCCTTGAGAATTGCATTTAACCATTGCTATTTATTTAACAGTTACTTCAATATATATCCAGCTGGATACGGTGTAAAACCAAGTTGTGTAAGTCACTCTGGGTAAGTGCCTGCTAAATGCCTATAATGTCATCTCATAGGAGGAAAGTAGTCAGAAACAGCACCATTTCTAAAATAATAGTAATCAACATCATCATGATCGTAATCATAACATGTTTAATTTAAGATGAGCCAGAATTATAGGAACTGTAATCAGAAGCTCTTGAAAAGAGTAATGTAAAAAGAGACAAATCTACCACCAGCTTTCCAACACGAAAGCTTCACTGGTAATTTGTCTGCCTTTGTGATGTCAGAAGAGGGCACAGCTGGAATGGAACTGAGTTAAAGGCACATCTTGCCTTGATACTGGGAGATGATGCTTTCATACGGAGTAATTAATAGACTGAACAGCCAATGAGGGCCAGTGATCAGGGCTCAGCGCCGTCATACTTCATGAAGGACAATACACACTTTACGGGACATTTTTAAATGGATGGTTTTGGAATTTTTAGCATTTTTGAAAAACGAATACTGTACTTCTTTTACTTTCAGAGCCATAATAAAAAAGTTAAATACATTAATAAAACATGATGTATTTCCTCCGACATTCTCTTATGAAATGAGACGCAGTCAGTGCATTACAATAAACCATTAGAATAAACTCAATATCACTTCTCAGGCCGACCTTTTGAGGGTATTATTTAAATGCCATTTACCGATAAACAAGGCAGGATGAATGTAACCAGAACAATGGCAATAGCAGCCACAGAAAAAAGAGTTTTCACCGTCCTCGCCCTGTGTTCTGGCTTGCTAATGTTGCCTCAGCAAGGCGCTTCCCCGTCCTCGCCCTGTGTTCTGGCACGCCGATGTCGCCTGGGCTGGCGAAGTCATGGTCACAGCGGCGGACGACAGACGCGGAGAAGGCGGGCGGTTAACGGCGGCGTCGCCAGCGCCAGAGGAAGCTTCTAGACGGGCTGAGGAGCAGTAAATATCGAGAGGTGGCGACGTGCCGAGATCAGTACTTCCAGTGAGGACCGAGCAGGAACTGCGGCCTCGATGGAGATTGATGGCCCCGACCTGCCACCTTTCACACCCACTTAAAATAAAAAAAGAGGGGGGAAAACACACACACACACACACACACACACACACACACACACACACACACACACACACACACACACACACACATCGAGTTCCCTCTCTCTGTTTGAGCATGTTATCTCACTTTTCAACCTGCTTTCTCTGCCTCTCCTGTGTATATGTGTGTATAGAGTTGTGCTTGCTTTTGTGTGTGTGTTTGTTCGTCTGTACTTACAGTATGTGTGTCTGCAAGTTTATATGCGTACCCCTGTGTGTGTGTGTGTGTGTGTGTTTGTTTGTGTGTATCTACAGTATGTGTGTCTACAAGTTTGTACGTGTACCCTTGTGTGTGTGTGTGTTTTTGTGAGTGTCTGTGGTGTATGTGTATTGGAACTGTTGTTTGTGAGTATGAGAGCGAGAGAGTGAATGAAAATATATATGAAATACATTTATTTATGTAGTTATTTATTTAATTGGTCTGTGTATTGTACTGCAGAGCAGAAAAACTTTTACTCCACACATAAATGGCACAGTGCACTAATTCACACAGTGCGGTCACGCTCCTGTTTTTCATGTTGGAGTAAACAGTCGGCAGGGACGCATGCCTGCTGGGAAACGTAGGCGATGAGAGAGATTAGGCTGCACATAAATCAAACCTGGCTTGAGATCAGACCTGTTTGCACTGCTGAAGTGAGATACTTATCTATAATCGATATATTACAATCTGGCCTTATCTCCCCCCTCTAATGTGCCGGGTAACTGGCTTTTATCCCCCCCCCCCCCCCTCTATCAGACCTGAGGCGGGGGGTAGCGGTCATTATGGATCGGCACCTTTTTCCAATAGCTCGCCACTCAGCATCCGGAGGATTAAGGTCTGAGTTTAAGAAACTCTCCCAACTTGGGAAGCCCGGGATGAGGCCCGTGAAGCAAACTGGTCTTACGGAAGGAGAAAAAAAGGTCAAAGGTCAATGTGGGGGTAGCTGGGGGGGAAGGGAAAGAAGGCTATATTGCGATGCTAATACAAATTAATGTGAAATGTCTGTCTGGAAACAAGAAAAAAAAAACACAAGTAATATACCAATTATTATAATTTTGTTTTGTGGTGGAGGATTGTTTTTGTTCTGTTTTTCTTGGCTTTTCCGAGATAAACCCTTGTGTGGTGTTTGGGTCCGTTTACAATGCATTGAAATGTGAACACCACACAAGGGTTACATTTTATTCTGATGGGGGGGGGTTGGTTTTGTAGACCCCTCCTCACACTCTTTTTCTCCTGGCCTAGATCCCTCCTAGTGTAAAACAGGAGTGATCCTGGGCTGTGTCTGAATCAGAGCCCTATCTACTGTGCCCTGTCTCCTGCGTACAGTGCACTGTGTCTGAATCAGAGCCCTATCTACTGTGCCCTGTCTCCTGCGTACAGTGCACTGTGTCTGAATCAGAGCCCTATCTACTGTGCCCTGTCTCCTGCGTACAGTGCACTGTGTCTGAATCAGAGCCCTATCTACTGCGCCCTGTCTCCTGCGTACAGTGCACTGTGTCTGAATCAGAGCCCTATCTACTGCGCCCTGTCTCCTGCGTACAGTGCACTGTGTCTGAATCAGAGCCCTATCTACTGTGCCCTGTCTCCTGCAAAAGTGCACTGGCAGACCCTTGTGTGATGTTCGGGTCTGTGGGATCCATTTTCAATGTTTACTAAAAATATTTATGATACAATTAATTATTTTTTCAATCTGAGACTCTTTGGCCTTGGCTCATTTCCTGTGATGAACCTGTAAAATAACACGTTTTCATTGAGTGCACTCTCTGCACCTCCCTTACACATTAATATTACATATGTGGTGTTCGGATCCACTGGACCCGATGGGAATACAAGTGTAGAAATTGTAGGTGAAAACAAGTAAGCATAGTAAAAATTAAATCAAAAGGTTTGCTGTATACCTTCACTCTGTCTTTCTACTACCTGGGCCTGCTGTGTGTGTGTGTGTGTGTGTGTGTGTGGTTGCTTCTGTATATTTGCAGCATGTTTCATAGATTAAACATGATCCTCTCCACCATTTTATAGGCATTATTGGGATGAATGTCCCAAGCCTAGTCTCATCACTACCCCCACACCCACCCAACCTCCACTAATACATCCCGACACACACACAAGGTTTCAACATAGCACTGTGATCCTGTCTGCTCCCTCATTTTCCCGCACTCTTCATCCACCGTAGTGTGTGACACGACACAATGGTTGCGTCTCAAACCGCGTACTTCCACGCTCCGAGCACGCATAGCGAGCACGCATCCATGTCCAAACCATAGTACGGTAGTGCGGAGCACGGGAGTATGCGATTTGAGACACAGCCAATGTCTTGCGGGAACCTGGACAATGTTATTTCAAAACAATCTAAACCAGGGCTGCCCAACCCTGTTCCTGGAGATCTACCATTTTGTAGGTTTTCATTTCAACCCTAATCACACCTGATTCTACGAATTAGCAGCTCATTCAGATCTGTTGCTGTTGAATGAGGTGTGCTTTGTTAGGGTTGGAGTGAAAACCTACAGGATGGTAGATCTCTAGCTGTTGAATGAGGTGTACTTTTTTAGGGTTGGAGTGAAAACCTACAGGACGGTAGATCTCTAGCTGTTGAATGAGGTGTGCTTTGTTAGGGTTGGAATGAAAACCTACGGGATGGTAGATCTCTTACTGTTGAATGAGGTGTGCTTTGTTAGGGTTGGAGTGAAAACCTACAGGATGGTAGATCTCTAGCTGTTGAATGAGGTGTGCTTTGTTAGGGTTGGAGTGAAACCTACAGGACGGTAGATCTCTAGCTGTTGAATGAGGTGCTTTGTAGGGTTGGAGTGAAAGCCTACAAGATGGTAGATCTCTTGCTGTTGAATGAGGTGTGCTTTGTTTGGGTTGGAGTGAAAACCTACTGGATGGTAGATCTCTTGCTGTTGAGTGAGGTGTGCTTTGTTAGGGTTGGAGTGAAAACCTACAGTACGGTAGATCTCTAGCTGTTGGATGAGGTGTGCTTTGTTAAGGTTGGAGTGAAAACCTACAGGATGGTAGATCTCTAGCTGTTGAATGAGATGTGCTTTGTTAGGGTTTGAGTGAAAACCTACAGGACGGTAGATCTCTAGCTGTTGAATGAGGTGTGCTTTGTTAGTGTTTGAGTGAAAACCTACAGGACTGTAGATCTCTTGCTGTTGAATGAGGTGTGCTTTGTTGGGGTTTGAGTGAAAACCTACAGGACTGTAGATCTCCAGAAAATAGGTTGGGCAGCCCTGATCTAAGCATTTAATATTTTCTCGCACTCTACCCCAGCTGAAAATTGGGGGAGGGACACAACAAATAAATAGCTTTGCATGTGTGGCTAGTTACAAGAATCGATCAGTATGGAAAAAATAATCTCTTCTCACCCTCATGTGGTGTGTAGACCGGCATGAATTTGTGTTCAAAATGTGTCATTCCAATTTGTTAAGTTCAAAGCAATAAACATCAATAGTGAAACAAATCTTGTTTCATTTATATTTGTTCAAGATAAAAAAGATTTATTCCTTTCATGTCTTTATTATAGTTTTTTTTTACAAAAATCACATTTTATCACGAAAAACGAATAGCACTTTTATTGATAAATGTGATCTCGCAGAGGTAAATGGTCAATATTAAATATATGCGCTCTATATTGCTTGTAATTGAGATAAAGTCAATATCTGTTAAGTATTTTTACATAAATTGTTATGGCTTCATTGTTCTAAAAACCCAATAATGTTATGGGTCCATCAGACCTGCAAACACTGCATGAATAACAAAAACATCAACACCACACAAGGATTAATGTGCACTGCTTGGCAGTATGCGAAAAATATCCGCTATACTATTTTCCAATCGTACTGTGGAAGTGTCGTAAGACGTCCCACCCTTGCGCGGCCATGTCATGTGTTGTTTTTGTTGTATTTGAAAAAAAACTTCAGCGAAGCTGCGCCTCATTTTTTAAAATGAAGTTTACATCATATTTATGACCAAAATGTTTGTATATTTCTTGAAAAGCGTGCTCCCGAATATACTCAGCGAAACCCCAGAAGTAAGTGTGTTAACTGGGTGTTTCAAGTATACTGCCATTTAAAAAATCTTCGCCAACTCAACGACTTTCTTGCCCTATCTACTCCCCAAGGCTACTCAACAGTGTGGAAGAGTGCTGATTTTGACACAGCCATGGTGTCATATAAAATGGTGACCTCACAATGTCATGTGATCATGATGGGCCCCAGCCTTATTTGGGTTTATACAGGGCCCAGTGAATGCATCAGGACCTCAGGTTCGGATTAGGACCTCTTCTGTTTGTTTTTAAATGGGGGGGGGGTACAAAAATACCCCCACTCACCATGTGTGTGGTCAGAAACCGCCCTCTCCATCCCTCCCCCATGCCATTGTCATTTAAATCTATTTAATTCTTTCTCCCATCCTTCATGAACGCTTGCGATCAAAGATGGTGGAATTGAATGGGAAACGGTTGACCGTAAACCATGACCACGGATATTTGGAAAATTAGAAAATTCTAAAGACCAGAACAGACCATCAGCCCGTGGTAGTACCCGTGCACCAGTTAATCGAGAGCGAATCCATCACTGTGTCAACACTGAGTCAACAGGTACACCTTTAAGCATTCCGTAATTTCTCATGCCGGTCACAAACATACAGCTCGTTCTCAGAATTTAGCACTGGGCGTGTAGGGCTGTCATGTGACCAACAGCATCCTGCTGGCTCTCATTAAAATGAAAAATAAAAAAAACATGATTTTGCTGATTATACTAAGTGGGAAGTCGGGGGTCATATTTTTCACACATGGGGTGGCAGTGAAGCATGAAGGTTAGGAAACTGGGCTTGCAATTCCATGGCTGTAGATTATGTTCCTAGGTATGGACTGCAATTGTACCCTTGAGTAAGATACTTAATCTGAACTGCTTCAGTAAAATATCCGGATGTACAGATGTGCACTGTGGATATGGCCGTTTGTTCAATGCCTGATACATAAATATAAAATGTTGATTAGAATAAAGTGTAGCAATCAATTTGCAAAGTAAGGCATGACACATGATGCTAGACTTGGCCCAGACCACGCAAGGGGACTTTTCTGATTGGTCACACGGACACACACTCCACCAATTAGACGGCTGATACATTTTTTTTTGGGTTGGTGGACACTGTAAGAGAGAGAATCAGGACTGATAGATGTGTAACTTAAATCAGCAGGGGTCGTCGACCAATTTGTCTTCCCACACACACAAAAAAAAACATTTAATGGAATGATACTTATAAATCCATTTATTTTAGTAATGAACTGTAATTAAATCACATTTCGCAATCTACAAATTTCACTTTTACATTTTCCGAGAATCTTTCACTCTATCTGTCTAATCTAATGATTTAATGAAGAATCAGATGTGCGGGCGCGGCTTAAATTAATTTCATTGATACGAGTGATCTCATTAAACACACGGAGGGCACAATCTGAAACTCCAGAAATTAAACGTTTCTAATGTCTTAATTTATCACAATTAGCAAGGGCATCTGTTCTTATATAGGGGACTGGAGAATTATTGATGACATCATCATGTGGGTTTAAGAAGATTTATATTTTTCTTCTCAGAGATACGGAGGGGTGAGTGTGTCACAGCTGACAGACTCTCTTTAACAGAAAGAGGAGAGTTGACCCCCATGTTCCCAGTAGGGATGGGATGGGATGGGACGGGACGGGCGATGCCCTGGGGCTCCTCGTGTCCTCTGCATTCCCTGCACCCTCCCATCTGTGGGTCCTGCTGGCTCGGCCCCTCAGGGACCACACTTTCAGGCCAAGACTTCTGCCCCGAGGACCTGCAGAGAAGAGCCAGCCTCCATATGGAGCCAACCCCCCCAAACACACACACATACAGATACACACCACATACACACACACATACAGATACACACCACACACACACACACACACACCACATACACACACACATACAGATACACACCACATACACACACACACACACACACACACATACACACACACACATACATACACACCACATACACACACACATACAGATACACACCACATACACACACACATACAGATACACACCACATACACACACACACACACACACACGCACACATACACACACACACATACACACCACATACACACACACACACACACATACTCACATACACACCACATACACACACACATACAGATACAAACCACATACACACACACACACACACACGCACACACACACACACGCATACACACCACACACACACACACACACACACACACACATACACACACTCACATACACACCACATACAAATACACACCACACACACACACTCATACACATACAGATACACACACACACTCACACACACACATACAGATACACACCACATACACACGCACACACACACACACACACGCACGCACACATACACACCACATACAGATACACACCACACACACACACTCATACACATACAGATACACACACATACACACACACACGCACACACATACAGATACACACCACATACACACACACGCACACACATACAGATACACACCACATACACACACACGCATACACACACACACACACACACACATACAGATACACACCACATACATGCACACACGCATACACACGCATACACACACAGATACATTCCACATACACACACACTCATACACATACAGATACACACCACACACACACACACACACACACACATACACACACACACACATACAGATACACACCACATACACGCACACACGCATACACACGCATACACATACATATACGCGCCACATAAACACACACGCATACACATACAGATACACACACACACACACATACAGATACACACACACACCACACACACACACCCACACACACAGATACACACCGTACATACACACACACACACACACACACACACACAAAACGCATGGACACACACACACACAGCCATCTGCAGACCCACAATACCCAAAAATAGCAAAGTCTTACTGCAGTCACTGTCACTCTAGTGTACTGTTCCTCTCTCTGTCTAGTATACTTATTTATCTGTCCATTTATCTACCTGTATATATTTTTGCTCTCTCTTTCTGTCTTTCTCTCCACAAGATGCTAAAAATTAATATTTTCAGACTAGATCTCAAATACAGTTAGAAAAACCCTCTCTCCCTTTGTTTTGCATCTCTCTCTCTCACCATCTCTCTCTCACACACACACACAGACACAGACATGCACACACACACACACACACACACACACACACACACACACACATACACTTTATTCCCCTCTCTCCATCTGTTTACTCACTCACTCTCTCATACTAATCCCATGCATAATGACCTCTTTTGGTCTTTGCTTTGTTTGAGAGCATAGTTTTATCTACTTTTTAATTTATTTTAAAAAAAAATTGCTGTTTGGAGTTTGGGAATTTGTCACATATACCACTGATGGAATGGGCCGGTGTGATGTCACCGGTGGGCTGGACCCAGCTGTAAGATGGCCCCGGGCCGTCCGACATCCCTCGCTGCCGAGAGACGGATGGGATCAGATTTAAATTGCACCACCTCAAGGGTCCTATGTTAGGCAGTTCCTCATATGATGCTCTGGGGGTTTCTGTTCCATTTGGTCTCCCAAACCCCCCCTTCTCCCACCCAAACCTGACCCTCACATAATGGGACTGTCCTTATGGCTCAGCTGTTGTTACAAGGGCAATTCATTTGTGGGGACTTCTAATATATTCCATTTCAAATAGAAAGAAATAGAAAAAAAAAAATATACATATATATATATATATATATATATATATATATATATATATATATATATATAAATATACACATTTTATTTTATATATTGCAAAATAAAATAACATTTAATTGTTAACTGTAGTATAATGTAATATACAGATAACAGATTGTACTTTTTATTTCTACAGTGATGGGTGGTTAGTCATCTCTCTCTCTCTCTCTCTCTCTCTCTTTCTCTCTCTCTCTCTCTCTGTCTCTCTCTCTCTGTCTCTCTCTGAGATTGGGGCGCTGCTGTTGCACTGTGACAGTACTATCTAACACATATTTTTAAATTAATGTTGAATAAATATTAATGGATTTCATTGAAGGGAAGGTTCTGTCTGTCAGAACATAGTTACAGTTTGTAATTGGAAACATGTTATTTTTATTGCACTGACTCAGTGTGTATGCTTGAACGGCCTAACATCTATATTTACTCAGCTCAAAAAACACCTAAACCTGTGCTTCGCCAGATATATAGAAATTTATACAGAGATAAATGTTTTCTGTTCATATTTCACTTCTATTTTGTCTACACAATTGCACTGTTAGCTTTGGCTAAGAATGAAGGCATTGCCT
The DNA here is from genome assembly GCA_022702515.1 of Ilyophis sp. 1 JC-2022. NCBI lineage: Eukaryota > Metazoa > Chordata > Actinopteri > Anguilliformes > Synaphobranchidae > Ilyophis > Ilyophis sp. 1 JC-2022. Next base: position 128,159,276 of record CM040403.1, read on the forward strand.
TGTGTTGTATGTTAAACTGTAATAGCTGTAAACAATATCTTATTGTAGTTTAAGCAGTGATATATGCACAATAGTAGTAGTCGTAGTAGTAGTAGTCGTAGTAGTAGTAGTAGTAGTAGTAGTAGTTATATTTATTTATTTTTTTATTTTCTCTTGCTTAAAACTGATTGTCAGTAACTGTGAATTGCAAACACTGAAGCTATCAAACTTGCTTATGTCCAACACCAGCACTGATTGTCCGGTCCATGGAGCCTCATTCCAGACTAATTATCCCGTGATTCAGCAATGTTAATAATTCACCTTTCCAAGAGTACATTTCCTTGAATTCTAGTCAACCATAGAGCAGGAAATGACACTTCAAGAGCCATCTGAAATTACGATGGTGAGGGGAAGCCATCCGTGCTGTAAATCAGGTGGGCGCCCTCCCCACTCCCTGTCAGAAACTGTCACTCGCGGTTGACACGTTAATCAAGTCCTATGTCACATCAATGAAACAGATCAGCAGTGGTGCCATTATCAGGTAATCTACAGTGTACCAAAGTCCCATCACTCTTTGTTTCATTGACACCTGCGGGATCCAGCTACACTTCATATGACAAAAGCATGTCTACACAGGGCTCAGTCACCTTATACTCACCCTTATAAACAACGTGCGCTGAAGCACCTTGCTTTACATCCACGTACATGGGGCTTTCAGCGCTGATCTGTGATCCGGATCGTTGATTTTCAGTACGTATAGAAAGCCCTTCTTATTAATGAGTAATAGACAGCTCTCGACCGCACTCATAGTCTGGATATTCACAATGCAGGAGCTGAGTATAAGCCTGACCTAGATAACACCTGGTATATCTCATGTGTCACGGAGTCTCGGTGAACATGCTCGTTTTATTGGACGGGAAGACAGGAAACAGAAAAAAAACAACAGAAATAATAACAATGGCATCTTCTCAGCGGGCTGTGTAATGAGTCGCGCTGTCTCAGTGCTGTGTCCAATAGACAGCCGAACACACAGCAATACCCTGTCAGCAGTGTGGCTGTGACCGGGAGAGAGAGCCAGAGATACGGTGGGAGTCATTGTATTACTCAGGTATTCACTTACTCAACTCATGAAGGTATCCGTTCACTCATTCATCAATTATTTTGGCTACCTTCCCACTTGCTCACTAGTTCACTCACTCACTCACTCTCCATGCTCACTCACTCACTCACCTACTCACTCACTCACCACCATGCTCACTCACTCACTCACTCACTCACTCACTCAATCACTCAACCACTCACTCACTCACTCCATGTCTGTCACACTCACCACACTCGTCTAACCCTTGTGTGGTGTTCGGGTCTGTGGGACTCGTTTTCAAACGAACACCACACAAGAGTTAATCTGTCACTCACACACTCACCCCTTCATTCACTCCCCTGTGTACTTGTCCACCTGCTCACTCACTCACTTGAGACATTCCAGATTAACTGTTTCTATATACGTTGCGCAGTACTGTTGTGCTATGCCCTGCCTCGAGCACATAAACCATTAGCATGCTTGTGGACTGACACACCACCTCCTGCCAAGCTTTAATGACAATTACTGTTTGTCTTAACCATGCACTTGCCTGACAGACATTTTTGTTTGTTTTTAATGGTGGCAAGACTGGCATCGTGCAATGGTGACGTCTCTCTGGATCTGCTGCCATTGGTTACAACACGCTCATTTCCTTCTCACAATTTGGGATTTAATTGTGGGTAACAATTGTATCGCAAGCGATTCCAGTGGGGGTGGGGGTTGGTTGGTTGGCTGGAGTCACGTGACACTACCTGGGTGGAGTTCAGAAGCGTTAGTCTGTCAGTATTTCCCTCTCTCCGTCCCTAAAGGTTCCTGCTCTGACTTCTTTGCCACTTGTTTTTTTTTTTACACCATGAGATTGTGAAAATGAACAGGTTCTGTGACAATTACTGGCTGTTACGGTGCTAATTAAGAATTTGTTTGCTAAAATATATGACTCCTCCGGGGCCGCCTTGAGTATTATTCAGACGACTCTCCGGCGGCAGTTACCATGACGCCCCATTTCCCCCACCCCCCAACACCTTTACAGTTGATTTACACACAAATACAAATGGTTTTAATGTGCATTCAGTCCTGGTTATAACGAGATAATGTGCGGCGTGGGGAACATGGCGTTTCAACACAACGCTTCCAAGAAGGCTTATTTACATCCATCACACTGAGAGGGCCGGAAATGTGCAGAAAATATAAATAAATAAAACACCTCGTATTCTAACCATGAAATATAGCTTCCGTACTCAAATAAAGCTTTTCATGTAACATGTTTTATTTATTTATTTATTTATTTATTTATTTGTATGCTGACAGTTGTGACTGATACTTATTCATAATTTTTACAGTCTACCTGCTTATTGAGGCTGAATTAGCATTACAACAGAGCTGGTATCAGACTGAAGGCTCTCGTTCACTGCAAACATGTAGAGAAGCACAGTGGTCCCATTGTTGCCGTGGGCGCCTACCCTGGGGGAGGGTGAGGGTGGGGGGATGGGGGGTGGGGGGGTTGGCTTTGAGATTTTTGACTTAGGTCATGGGGTGGTGGGAGCTGAGGAATGGGGTGGGGAGGGGTGGTCCATGTCGTTCCTCTCCTTCCTGTTTCATCCTGGCTTTGATGTGGTGGTGGGTGGTGGGGGGGACGGGGACGGGGGGGTACGGGGGCGGGTAATGGACTCTGCCCTCCTCTTCTCCGCTTCACATGACCGCTCTGCCTACTCCCCTCTGCCCCCTGCATGGACTCCATTAACCCCTTCCACTGAACCGTCTGCGGTCAAATGCTCGGGGAGGCGACGGAGTCTCCCCCGCGCTACAGCAGGCGATGGTGCGAGTCCGCCGTACTCCGCGGGGCGTAGCGTCGCACGACTCACCTTCCCGGGCAGGCGGGGGTTAAATCTCGCAGCGCAAAAAAGCTTGGTTGCCTTGAGACCGCCGTCCGCCGTGACCCCCCCCCCCCCCCCGGTTTCTCAACAAGATGGCCTCCAGGTTAATTGCATTCTGGATCCCATTAAGGTGCATTTCCAGTCAAAAATCCATCTGTGGCCACAAAAAAAAAATAAACAGGTCAACAGTGTCAGTTGTGAATTCAGTTATTCATTTGTTAGTTTCCGCACTGTTGACTTGGCATAATCTAGCAGGGGACATTAGCTCCGCTATAAATATTCCATTGAGGCTTATGCTCAACAGCAATGGCCCAGATTCAAACTAATTGTTTTTGGGTCTGTACCCAAAATAAAATTTTAAGTGAGCACTGCTTCGAGACCGGCCCAGAACTGCCAGATGCATAGGCCTGAATTCAAACAAATCAATGCAAACGTCCTTCACAAACACAGCCTGGCGAGTTCATTTTAATGATCGGGGAACTTGCCAAACTGCTTTTACGAAAAAATAAAAAAAGTAAGGGAGTTAAGGGCTCTTTAGTGGATCATAACCATACTTCTTTGTAAGAAATAATAATAAAAAAATGTATAATTTTTATATTGCTATTAAAAATTTATGACAATATTTGGTGTTTTGATTTTAATGACTCGTATATGTATTTTGTTTCATTGCTCAGCAATTATTGGATGGGTTTAAATTGTATATTCGTATATTGCCACTCTTATTTGTTCTATTAGCTATTACTAATTGACCCCACTTGTCCGTGCCTATGCTAATAATCTGTACCGACTGTAATATTGTAAAATGAACCATACCGCTGACAAAGTTGAATGAATACAGGCCAAGCGTTACACTTTTTCTTCATTCACTTTGGCCGAGTTAGTTTTAGTTACTGCTGAATTTGCCAATCTGTCTTTGTGAAGAAAATAAATATTCTTCTTCACAAAACTTTCTTCACAGAACCTGAAAAAAGGACAACATGTGAACAAATATCTAGCATTTTAAACAAAAAAAAAAGAGTCCCTTGGATCCTTCAACAATCTTTGCTCCAAAGCACACCATCGAGGGTTTTTCAGTTAGAGGATTTCTATTTTTTTAAAACATTTTTCAGCCTTCTCTAATCTGAAGGCTGCTTTAAAGAAGAAAAAAAAAACAGACAGACAGCAGCCCTTTTTTTTTACTTAAAAAAACCACCAAAAACAGTGTTTCAATATTTTTTCTTTCTTCTGAACATCCACTGCTAACCCACTTGCACAGCCGCTGTGATAAAAAGACGCAGACATGAGGAATGGTGTGACAGAGTGCAGAAGTGAACGAGGGGGGGAGTCCAGTGGCGCGAGACAGACGCGCAGTCAGCTTCCTGGCCAGGCAGCTGTGAGGGCCCACAGGAGGACGGTTTCGGGAGGAAATGAGGGCGCTGCCATGCTCGGTCAGCACTGCCGCTGATGAAAGAACCCGCAGCGTCTAAAAAGGGCCGTTTACAGACATCTGCCTGTCACAAGCCCCCCAGTACAGGGGGGAAGACACTCATGTGTCAGGAGACCCCCCTCCCCTGAAAGGGAAGGACACCCCCCCTCCTCAAAGCCATGGCGAGAGACCTTTGGACCGTAAAGATGATCTGGGGGCAGGTCTGCTGTGTCCTTCTCTGGTAAAATAACACAGAGTACCCTTGTCAACATTTTGGTTTACATCCTGTGCCTTTAACAGAGGATGGAGGGGTGTATCCGGGGTTAAGTGGGTATAGGGGGGGTGAAAGATTTGGGGGGCAGTGGGGATACATGCCTGTTTTCTGTGTTCGTCACTTTGTCCCACACACACACACACACACACACACACACACACACACACACACACACAAACACACACACACTCACACACACTCACACACACACTCACACACACACACTCACACACACACACACACACACACACACACACACACACACACACACTCACACACACACACTCACACACACACACACACACTCACACACACACACACACACACACACACACACACACACACACACACACACACACACAATTTAAGCTCCATGAGATTCATACAGTTGACTGAGTGGCCCCTACCCTGCTAGACATCCAGATGGATGTATAGACAGACAGACAGACCGACAGATAGATTTTAGACTTGCACCACAGTCTGCTGTTACTAGATCCAGACTGCACTAAATATACTTATTGTTATAGACTATGGACTTTGTTTAAATCTGTCTCCTTGAAATTTCAACATGTTGTGACAATTGCATTCTGCCCCAGTGTGCATTTTTATGGTTGAATTACTGCTTACTGCAGAAAAAGTAAAACTTTATTTTGTCTGACGTTTTATAGGAGCTGAGGACATGTCACATGACCCAGTCACTGGCGCTGTGAGACGAGGGAGGAAACTGGACCATATTCAAAGAGTAATATGAATAAACATATGAATTTAAAGTTTTCACTTCTCGGAGTGAACAACACTTATTTTCCCTGCAGTTTATCACAATTAACCTCATTACTCGATGTTCAAATTGATGGCATTTGGCATCATTAAAAGAGTGATCACTGTTAAAATCCCATCGATGCTAGATAGGGAATGTTAATATACAGAATGTAGTCTTCAAATGCTCTCACTCTCCTCACATAACTGGAGTCAACACAATGTAAGTAAAAACTTAAATGGCCGCCCGATGAGTTTCCCTCTTTTAATACACAGACAGCGCTGAATTCAGCTGTGCTATTATCTCTGCTTCTTCCATTTTGAATTAAATCACACGTTGGCATTACTTGTTCCTATTCCTCTCTCAATTACGACACATTATCTCCAATTGGAAGAAAAAGAAGCAATTCATTTGCCCTCACTTTCTTACTTAGTCGCTGAATACATTTCAATGAAAAACAAAAGGCTTTATTTTCTGCCTGTTATCCACCAGCTCTCTAAATCACGTCTAATGGGTTTTGAAAACGAGCCCTGCGCCCGTATCTCCGAATCAATCATTCATTCTGTTTTCTTCCACTCTGAACCATCCGCCATATCACTTTACCGCGGTAATGAGCCATTTCAGTTCCTATCAGGCCATCACTGTCTGTGCGGCGTGTGGCGTGCGGCGTGTGGCGCTCGCATCATCATCATCATCATCATCGCACTGTTACACGCGTGCCACCATGGAGGCCCGCAAGGTGCCACACGTTCTCCCCCCTCACTCTCTCTTTCCCCCTCTCCCTCTCTTTTCCCTCTATCTTTCCCCCTATCCCTCTCTCTTTCCCCCTCTCCCTCTCTCTTTCCCCCTCTCCCTCTCTTTTCCCTCTCTCTTTCCCCCTCTCCCTCTCTTTTCCCCCTCTCCCTCTCTCATTCCCCCTCTCCCTCTCTCTTTCCCCCTCTCCCTCTCTCTTTCCCCCTCTCCCTCTCTCTTTCCCCCTCTCCCTCTCTCTTTCCCTCTCACCCTCTCTCTTTCCCTCTCTCCCTCCCTCTTTGTCTCTGGCCCTCTCTCTCTTTTATTCTCCTTTTTTTCCTACCCTCTCTCAAACTCTCAAGCTCTCTTTCATTCTCAGATGTTTACTTTGTCATTCTGTCTCTCTCTCTCTCTCTCTCTCTCTCTCTCTCTCTCTCTCTCACAAACGCTCATTCTTTGTCTCTCGTTCTCTTGTTTTTTTCATCACAGTGTGGCTAAGCTAGGCGGTTGGCTTTTGCCAATGGTGGCAGTAGCATTCTGCAGTCACATCTACAGACCGACCCCCCTGTCTGACAGGTCATCTTTTTAGCATCACGTACCGTTGACCTTGAGGTGATCATACACACACACACACACACACACACAGCATTGGGGCCAGGGTCACCATAGCAGAATGATTTGGGTGGGTGGGGTGGGGGGTGGGGATGGGGGTGATCCACTGGTGAATTTCTTTCTCTCACCTCTGAAAGGGCCTCATGGGGAGGAGTTCTGATGGGGCGTAGACTTCTCCAAAAACACCACCCCTTTTCAAAGTGTGGCGTCCCGGGTAAATCAAAACAGGGGACACCACATTAACGTTTTATTTTGATATTATCATTTGTATTATATTATATTATATGTACTACATTATTATTTTTCTTTTACATTTTATACAAGCACACTATCCTCAGTTTGAGTCCAAGAACCACAGCACTACACATGAGATCCATCTAAGTAAGCAAATCCACACTTACTATGTTCAAATAAGTACGCACTTTTAGTGTTCAAAAAAGTAAAGTAAATAAGTAACCTGTTGAATAACCTATCCTGGGTCATGGGATTTTCACTGACATTTGAGTTTATGTGCCTACTCTTACCAAGGCTGCCTATTGTACAGACGAGAAGAAAAAGAAAACATCCATTCAGTATTGTCCTCAGAATGGGTAGAGCGTGGAACAAAACATGTTCCCTTTCACCACTCAAACAGGAGTGTGTATACTCGCAGAGAGTTTGTATTAAATAAAGGGACATTTCACCTTGCAATGGCGGTTGAAAGAATGTCCGTTGGCAGTGTGAAAAGGCGGCTGTAAGACTTCACGCCACGGGGTGCCTCAGCGCAGGGAGAAGTGAATTCAAATGTCAACGGCTCCTCCTGGTCCAGGTTTCGCTGCTCGACCTCTTCTCCGCAAGCGCCTGCTCCCCGCACATGGGTCCAGCAAACGCTCTCATAATTTAACTCTGGTGATGCCGGTGAAATTTAAAAACAGTACTACGGATCCCTGAGGATTTTCAACCACAAAAGAAAAAAATGTTTACAAGCCAAAATTTTGAATAACAACAGTATTTTGAAAATAAGATTTAATATAATATTTGGTGAAAATAATGTTTATTTTAAAATGATCAGTAATTTTCAGAATTCGACTGGTGGTTAATGTTTATTCTTGCTTCACAGACGTTGAGCAGATGCTGTTATCTCGAGTGATTTAAAATGGAAGCACATCTAAGTATCTATGTGCATTAATTCCCGAGAGGGGAACAGTACAGCCCCAAGGGAGACAGCAAAGGCAAGAGGCGCAGACTTGATTGACAGCTTGTCAGCGAATGTATTGAACGCAAACTAAGTTGCATGAACAAAAGTAGCTCGCTAATGTCCATGCTTTTTCGTTTTGCAATGAAGCCGGGTATAGAAGACATGGGCTGGGATCCAATCAGATTTTATCTGTATCTTGCAATGGAAGTGTTCATTTTTTTTTCTTTTTTTCTTCGCAGACCCATTTCAGCAAGTTGACAGTGTAACTCGCCAAATGGCTTTTATGAAGACAGCAACAAAGCATTTACATTTAATCACAAATCAAAATTACTGACAGGTTGAACGCATTCGGGTCTTGGTGAGGCCTGCGTTTTTATTATTGTTTTATTTGTTTTTCCCTCAAGTCACAACTTGAACTGAATATTACCAAAATAATACAAAATAGCTCATGTGACCGTTTCGCCACACAACATAATAGGGTGCATTTGAGGTGATAGAGGGAACCACGGGAATAGGGCCTGTGAATATTTTGAGATGCTGACACACTGCTTCTCACAATCACAAAGGACTGCACGTGGCTTCACTTCAATCATTTGCCAAGTGATCTGACATTAGAGGTTATGAATAGATCATTATGAGAAATAATAAAGACAGCAATGGG
>CM040403.1:128172827-128177827 GCA_022702515.1 Ilyophis sp. 1 JC-2022
TGTGTGTGTGTGTGTGTGTTGGACAGGTAATAGGTTGGATGTCAGAACAGCACCCAGGCCAGTACAAGTATAAGGAAATTATAATTGACGGATTTATGTTCTTGCCAGCGATGGCCTTGTTTTTGAGGGCTCTCTGGGAATGGGGCTACGTGTACGGGGGTACATGAAAGGGTAGACAGGTGTGGAGGCAGTGCTGGAGGAAGGCAGTGGTGCAGAGGAATTTAAGGTTGGGTGCCCCCCATTCCTCGGGGGAATTGCAGGGGAGACGGGGTAGACGGGGGTGGGGGGGGTCAGAGTTCAAGGGGGCCAGGAGAGGAGAGACTGCACTGCACACGCGCCCAAAATACTGACGCGTGGGACGGGGTAGGAGTTACTAGTATACCAACCTGGCATACACACACACACACAAACACACACACACATACACGCACACACACACACACACACATAAACACATACACGCGTACACACACTTACACGCACACACAGAAACACACGCACGCACACAAACTGACATACGCATATCCTTTGGAAAAATATGCCCTCATCGGGCGCCGTGCATATTTACTCGTTTTAATTTTTTGATAAATTTGTGAGGCATTAGAGATATCTGCTACGCTTTGTTAGAAGTGTTTTGGAGAGAGAGAGAAAGACTGGATGAACACAGGGCACCCTCGTCTGACAAATAAGAGAGGATCCGGCGGGATTAGCGGCGTCGTCCATAAAGCATTCCCATTAAAATCAAAGTAATCACCGTGGCGAATAAACCGTCAGATTGGGAGGCTGGTCGGGGGGCTAAACGCTATAATAACAAAGTGCAGCGGGATTTCAAAAGCCTGACAGACTCAGATTTGACACATAGAAAAGTTTGATGAATAGAGCCCTCTGGGACGCGGCTCTGCTGCGCCACGTTATTACTAAAAGCTTTACCAGGATTACAGGAAAGACAGAAGGTTTATTTCCTTGGTAAGTAACAGTATGCATAATTTAAGTTTCCGAATGCGTCTCCCGCCCCCTCCCCTCTACTGCATTAAGCCACTCGGAAATTTTTTACTTTTGTATATTTGGCGTATTCAAGCGGAGGTTAGCGCTCTCTGCCCGGCGAAACAGAACGGGCTCGCTGGCCGCGCGGGGCGCCGACGGTTTGAGCGGAGCGTGTCGGAATAATATGTTTTTGATCTGACATCGGGCATCGGAGTTAATTACCTCCCCATCGCAGAGCGCTTTAGTTTAGCACGTTAGCGCCACGCTACGCTTGCATGGTCGTGTCAGAGCCAAGGGTGCCCAACACATAAGCAAACAACACGCAAACGTTATTAATCTAATGCAGTCTCGGGGTGTTTCGGTGGGGGAACTGTTCGCAAAAAAAAAAAACTCTTTCGTCTTCTCTTCCCCTCCACATCAAAGGCAATCCGCTTTGCGTCAAAGGCAATCCTTTTCGCATTTGTATCGTATAGTTGCTTAGCATAAATCGAAGTAACTTTAATTAACAAACAAAATGAATGCGTGGGCCTGCAGTTCAAAATTAGTCTTAAGACTTTTACCTTATCGGTGTTTATAGAGTCCTGAGGCTCCCTAATAGGATAATTAAAATCAATACTCTCACGTCATTATATGTGACATTGCCTTAATGTCGTGTTTATACTGAATGATAGAGGTTGCGACCCCAACTGAACTTCTGGAATTGTGTTTGTGGAAAAAGCTGAGAGTTTAAAGGTTTGCCTACATCGAAGACTAACGCTCGGTTTTATTTTCAGTCAACCGCTCTGCATGTTGCCGAATGTCCTCAGTGTTTGATTCTATTATACGTTAATAATTGATGTGTTTGATATCTGGCTGATGCCTTTTTACACTTCTAGCCATTCACTGATACTGTGTGGAAATGTGACATGAGAATACAGTTTAGGATACAAATTATGCTAATTCAGGAGGAGCCTTGTTGTGTTCCAAGAATGAACTTTGGCAGGCGTGTGTCACCTCTCGCGCGTAATTTTAAATAAACAGGCTTTCATGCACACGAGCACTGATGCATGTGTATATATACCATATATACTGTATATATATATGTGTGTGTGTGTGTGTGTGTGTGTATAAAGGGTACCAAACCAACAATAAACCTAGCAAAAAACCTCTGAGTAAAAGGGGGGAAAAGCAATTATATGCCATGCTGACCGTGTTTTTATTTTTATTTTTTTACTTTAATGCGGCCGCTTAGGAAGTAATTTCACATTGAAAATACCAGTCGAAATGAGGGTCAACATATCAATTTATTTATACAGCCTTCATTTCTACACACGCACATGCACACACACACACACACACACGCACACGCACACGCACACACACACACACACACACACATTGACTAGGGTTGAGCAGGAGGACATTTAGCTGGAGGAAAAGAGTGAGACTCCCATTGTTTTACACCCTACTCTCCGGCCGCAGTGAGGTAAGTTCACCTGTCACAGCTGCTGTGTTTGCTCTATGGTCAGCCCACCTAGTCACCCTCTTCACTCTATGGTCAACCCACCTAAGCTCCCTCTTCACTCTATGGCCACTACCACCTCATCTCCCTCTCCACTCTATGTTCATGCCCACCTAGTCTCCCTCTTCACTCTACGGTCACTCTCAATTAGACTGAAGTGAACTTACAAATGCAGAACATTGCGGGTACGAGGACTGAGAGGGCAATTATGTGCTGTTTGTGGCAATTAACTGCCGACACTTGAGTGAATGACCCCGTATTTCTGCCCCACAACATCCCCACAAATCATCTCCTGAGGACTGTTACAAAATGTTGCCCACTACCCCTTAAAAAAAGAAAAAGGTTCTCGTTCAGCAAATGATACAGGACCACCTGAGTCATCCACATTTATTCTAATTCACTCTTCTTTCTCACTTCACTGTCTGCTTCTAATGCTACAAAAATCAAAAAAAATGCGGCCTCACCATTAACATTTCCTCCCCATCTCTGACGGCCAGACCAGCAATGATACCAAAACGATACCTCGCCATGTCTCGCCTCTGAAACATCGCGTGTTAAATGACATTCGTTCAATATTCACACATCAATGAAGCAACAAATTAATAAAAAGAGAAAAAAAGATGAAAATGATAAGATTAGGGCAGGGTGGAGTTTATCTGCCATTTTCCCCAGCCGGCTCTATGAATCCCCTGATTTTCTGCGGAGAGACATTGTTATTTTATTTTTTTGGTGTTTTGTGGTGCTTGAATTACATGGTTGTGTGACCTTGATGTCATGACATTTCATTCTCTAATTCAGATAAAAGGGAGACGATTCTTGCAATCAAGTTGGCTTCTTCTTTTTTTGTGTTCCTCAATCCCAGGTGAATGTATTCCTTTAGACTGGGATGGAGGTTGTGGTGGAGAGGGAGAGAGAGGTGGGGGGGGGGGGCAGATATAATAAAAACAGAAGCTTCAGATTGGCACAGCAAATGTGCACACGGCTCCCTTCTGTAATTTCATTGGTCATGAGGGATAAAGTCGCAAGGTCGTCTGACAAATTCACATTCACGACGTATGTGTGTGTGTGTGTGTGTGTGTGTGTGTGTTTGGGGGGGCTTCTGCTGTCAACGACCGCTGCTTTCATCTGCTGCACAAAGCAGTTTCAAAAAAAGATAAACTAAAGCAGATCTTAAAAATAAAATATAAAATAATTGAAAATAGTACGTGGAGGTATGGTTGTGTTGGACGTGTCTCCTGGTGGTCAGATCTGACTCCTGCAGGTATGTTTTCGTACACTAATATGAGTGATGGTTCGGGTGGTCAGATGTGGGGCTGAAACAGGATGGAAACAGACAGTTATGGGTTCAGCGTCTAGCTGACTCGTGAAAAAATAATTAAGAAAATAAATTTTAAACTGCCCCTGAAAATCTAAACGCTCTACATTTAGCATCTTGTACCTTAGAGATTAGTACATGCAATACTATGTACAATTGGTTTTTATGAAATGTTAGACCGAGATCCACTCAAGTCATGACATGAATGCTTAAAATCTACAACTCTCCGTATCTCTGAATGTCTTCAGGAAATTGTATTCCGTTACTGCTTTGATCACCAAGTCATTTTAGATAGAAATTGATCTGCCTTTTTAACATGAAGTTTTAACATTTCCCAGATAAGTGCAAATGCAGGAAAAAAAAGAAAAAAGAAGTAGGCATAGTGCAAAATCAAAATCAGTGACTGATCAGTGTAGCATTTACAAAGTACACCTGCTAGCATTTACATGTTATATACTGCATATAAACACAAAGGGAAAAGTGTCCATGCAAAAACAGAGCACGCTGCATTTTGTGTTTAAAGCATCCTGTTCATCGCCAGCTAAACAGGAATGGTCATGAGCGAACATCCAATGTGCCGCCCTGACAGCTAGACTGGCAGCACATTAGCACATAGCACTGGGTTTTAGGTCAACGCCACCGAGTGCATTGAATGGGTAACATGGTGGTTGAATGCGACACATGCCAGTTATTTTTAGGTAACATCAAAGTGAATGTGTCCATTAATGTTGTTATTCAGTCATTTTTAAGTACTATAAAACTCCTTTTTATATACCCAAATTTTCCATTCTGCAAGTTCACTTCGTTTTGTCGGCGTATCGATGAGAATTGTCAGTCAGAAAGTTGCCATAGTTACCTTGAGACTGTATTTACCAGGAAGTGTACAGGCGTTTGCAAAGTCAAAGTTTACAAAGTTATTAATATAAGCAATGTGAGATGGCACACCAGCATTTAACCTCCAAACATTGTTAAGGTACATGCTACCTACCAGGCCATATCCCCGAATTTGCGTAATTTTGAAAAAAGTAAGATAAAAGCACAATGATGCTGCATTTTCCGCGACACAGAGGAAAAGTCCACTGCAGTCGGCCACGCTATCGATAGCATGCTGGGAAGGATTGATTCAGCTAGCTGACGTTAACTTATCACTTCGGAAACCTTACAGCACATTTTAATGTCAGGGAACAGTATGTTCGATAA